>PVHX01016108.1:0-44342 GCA_004024805.1 Geosciurus inauris
TTCTGGTACTGGGGATTGAACTCAGGGGCACTCGACCACTGAGCCACATCCCCAGCCCTATTTTGTGTTTTATGTAGAGACAGGGTTTCACTGAGTTGCTTAGCGCCTCGCCATTGCTGAGGCTGGCTTTGAACTCGCGATTCTCCTGTCTCAGCCTCCCTAAGTGCTGGGATTACAAGCGTGAGCCACCGCGCCCGGCAAGTTCTGAACTTCTAAGCCTGCAAAATCTCAGCAGTCCCCCTTGTTAGAGAAGTCACACCCAAGTCCCAGCACATTCCCTCAGGGCACTGTGCAGCCGTGCCCTGGACTGTCCCTTCCGTCCTGTCCCGGGTCTGTGCCTGGCACGCCAGCACCTCCGCCTAGCTCCCCACCCCTCCTGTCTGGGCCGTGGCTCCAGCAGGGCCCTCGTCCCGCTCCCTGGGCTCCACACCCTCCGCTCTTCGCCTCTGCTCTCACGGGTGCCCTCTGTGGGCTCCGCTTCTCTTTCCGCTCTCCTTTCAGTTGCTGCCTCTGTTCTCTCTCCTTCCCTCGCTCTCTCCAGCTTCTTTCCTCCCATTCTCTTTTGAACCCCTCTGACCAGTTAGCTCCTGCCTTTCTACAGAAACTGCCCTCAGCTGGTTCAGCCACAGTCCTCGAGCGGCTGACCCCGAGGCCCCAGTTCATCTTTAGCCTTCGTTGGCCTGCCTGCAGTCAACACCACTGAGCAGGCCTTGCCCTTTGGAGCGTTTCTCCTCTTGGGTTCCAGGGAGCCCTGCTGCTCTGGTTTTCCTCCCCTGTCCCTGCCAGCCCTTCCCAGTCTTCCTCTGGTTCCTGCTCATCTCACCAGCTTGCTGTGTGGGAGTGCCTCCCCGTCCAGTCTCCACCTGCAGTCCCGTCTCTCCCAGCCGATGGCTTTTCACACCACCTGGATGACTGGTTCATCCATCTCTCCTGAGTTCCTGAGTCTACAGCCGGCCGCCTGCCAGGCTGTCGAACCGGCATCTCAGATGCGATGTGCTCAAGACGGAGCTCCCCAGGCTTCATGGATCGAGGCAGCATCTGCTGGCCTAGGGATGGTGAAATAGGTCATAGGAAGAAGCGGAGAGCTCAGATCTAGACTTATGTGAACATGGATTTTCAGCAAAGGTGCCACAGCAATCTCAGGGAAGTCTTTAAGCAGAGTTAGAGCAGCCGTGTGTCCATGTGGAGGAGAAGGAACCTTGACCCCCACCTGATGCTATGCACAAAAATTAATTCCAGGTGGATCCTGGTCTTTTCTCCCAACCCCGTACCTTCTACAGGCTTCCTCACCTCATTTGAGGCAACTCGATCCTTCTAACCCGTCAGGCTTGAACCCTGGATTCACCTTGAGGTCTCCCCATATTCACCATGTAGTGGGGCACATCAGACCAGCCTTTAATGCAGTACCACCTCTTGCTTGGACACTTGCACCTGTCCACCCCTGAGGTTTGTTCTCATCAGAACACTTAGGAAAGCCTGCTTGTGTATAAGTCAGATGAGATGATTCTTCTACGCAAAACCACCAACCTTCGTCTCACTTGGAGTACAAGAACCCACGGGCGCTCCCGTAACCCTGAGCTGTGAGCACCCCGGGCACACACTGCTCCTCACACCCGTGAAAGCATCTGCGACAGCCTGACATATTTTAGGCATTCAATGAACACTACTGAGTGAAAGAATAAGCTGGAATTCCAGCTCCCAGACCACTGGTCCCTAAGTTTCCCATTTCCCCAGACCATTCTCTCAGTGGGCGCTGGTACTTGGGGACTGGCTCCATGTCCTTGTGTAGTACTTGGCTGTTTGAGGAGCTTTGAGCAGCATGGCAGGAACGGTGGGCCTTCCCTCACGCTGCTTTATACTCTCCAGTGTTGCTCACGCGGTGAGGGGCTGGTGGCTATGGCTCGCTTGGCTCCTGTTTACATGAGACGTCATGTAGCATGTAAATACGAGTGTTCATGAACTCTGAGATCTACCTCCTTCGAATTCTCTACAGACTATTTCATACCTTACACATGTTTGAGTGCTGCTGTGCTTGTGTTTGGGGACAGTTGTGTGGTCCTGGCTCACACTGTCGTAATGACTGTGCCCACACTTGTAAGCCACTACTCTGGGGAGTAATGGCCTGGAAGGGGACAGAGTGGCAGGAAGGAATCACCAGCCAACTGGGGGGTGCACAAGCCCAGCCCCAGGAGCTGCCCAGTCCCTGTGGAGGTGCTGGGTGAGGCCTGGGGTGTATGTCCCCATGGGCCAGCTTCAGGTTGTCCCCAAACCCTTTTGAGTAAAGGGTGGAGCTGCTTCCCAGGACACGCTCAGCAGCTTAGCGTAACCTAGGTTGTCCGGTCTGATAGGAATGTGATGTGAACCACATATAAGCATTAACATTTTCTAGTACCACATTCTAAAAACATAAATAAACCTGTGAAATTGATCTTGATAATATATTTGACTTAACCCAATATAGCTAACGTATTACCATCTCAGCAGGGAATCCAGGGATAAAATGTATCAGATTTGTCAAGGAGGTGTTCTTGTCAGAGCCTGGTGTGTGGCCACCCTGAGAGCACACCTCGGTGTGGACTGCCCCGTGTCTAGAGCTTGACGGTCACAGGACTAGGAAATGAGGACACAAGCACAGAATGAAGGGACCTGCTGTGTGACTTGGGGGTGCTTTCCAGGCTGCTCTGTAGCGACAGTGCCGTGGGGCTGGCCTGCTCGCTCACGCTCTCCTCTGCAGGCTCTGGCTGACTCCACCACTGGTGCAGCTCCCCGTGCTCACCCCACAGGGAGAGGGCCGCAGAGACCCGGGCTGTGGCACCAGCCACAGAGGTGCCACGGAGGTGTCACAGGCTCACAGGCCTGGCTGTAGGAAAGAGCAAAGAGAGTTGTCACATTGACTGGGACAGGAGCTGAGTGTCAGCGCCTGGACCATCACAGCGTACACAGGCACCCAAGCAAAAGTCTGCGTGGCTTCCTCTCCCCCTTCCTGTTCATCTCGCACCCCCTCCATTGGCCTTTGCTTCCTCCTCCTCCTCCTCTGCCTCCCCTCCCTTCTCATTTCCTTCTCCTACCCTCCACCAGTCCCTCACCTCCTTTTTCCTTTTCTCCCAATAATACATGCAGCTGTGACTTGCTCAGGGATCTGTTGGAGCAAAGGCATTAGCACCAACTTTATGAAACCTTGCTCATTCTGAAAGCTGTTCCTTATTTAGAAAAAAGGTAAAGATGGAGAGCCACAGCCCCTCGAAGCCGCAGAGGATCCCTCTCCAGGGCTTTGATGTCTACAGACATTGGGGCAGGAAAGGGCTTCCCAGTGACCTGTGCAGCTCTTTGTCCTCCTGACAGGGGGCTTGGGTGCCGGTGGGGGCTGGGGTGTGTGGGTGGAGATGGAGGCTTGGTGGTGGCACTGCCCTCTTCTGTGATAAACACAGTTGTCAGGCTGACTCCACTGACCACTCTTAGACATGTCAGCTTTCCCTCCTGTGCTGTGTCTTGATTGACAGACATCAATTGTCTGCCTTTAAGACATCCTGGCAGCCGGGCATGGTGGCTCAAGCCTATGATCCCAGCACTTTGGGAGGCTGAGACAGGAGAATCCCGAGTTCAAAGCCAGCCTCAGCAATGGCGAGGCGCTAAGCAACTCAGTGAGACCCTGTCTCTACATAAAACACAGAATAGGGCTGGGGGTGTGGCTCAGTGGTAGAGTGCCCCTGAGTTCAATCCCCGGTACCCAAAAAAAAGACATCCTGGCATCTTTACTGCACAGTAGTTGGTGTCTGGCTCTGAGCCATGGCTGGGCCTGTCTCTTCTCTCCTGGAATGACTGCTGCTTCATACCCGGGAGCTGCCCATGGGCTGAGAGCCTGTCCTGCTGGACAGCAGGTACTCCCTTGCTGGAGGTGGGCCTGACTCTCCCTAGAGCGGCTTCCTCTTTGTCCCAGGGGAGGGAATGGAACACGGGACCCTGGTGTGCTCACCATGAGCCACGCCCCTGGCCCCAGCCTGCTGCTCCCTTCTTTTGAAACCTTTGCTCTGCTAAGTTGTCAGGAAAGCTTGGATTGGATCAAGGGATGTGGACTGCAGGAACCATCACCCTCAGGGAGGCTTGCTGAGAAGGGGAGGCCCAGGGGGTTCTCGTGCCTTAGCCCAGGGGAGGGAGCGTGGACAGGGCCGTGTGGGGCTCCGTGAGCAGGCTCTTGTGCAGGGCAGACGGACAGGGTGGAACAGAGGATGATTTTTATACATGGTGGTGCATTTTAGGGCAACTGGACACTTAGCTCTTTAAAGGAGAAACTGGGTAAGTGGAAGGACAATGCCTAAGACATTAAATGAAGAAGGAGAGAGGCCTCAAGTGCAAAGACTGATTTTATTCGTCGTTCCCCCATTGCCAGTGTGATTCAAGCCACGGAGGAGGAAGGATTGGGTGGGGAGGGGGCGGAGGGCTGCACCTGGGGTAGGTCCCTCCTGGAGAAAGGGCCCAGGCCCCTGGCGGGAGGGCGGGGCCTCTGGCTCTAACACTCGTTCTTGTTGACGCTCTTGACGATGGCCGAGGACTGGCTCTGGTGGGTGACCTCGCAGGAATAGGAGTTGTGACTGTTGTACTCTGCACTGGTCAGCGACAGGGTGCTGCTGAGGCTGTAGGTGCTGTCCTTGGGGTCCTGCTCTGTGAAGCTGTTGTCGATGTTGCTGCTGTGTGGGGCACCGTCCACCTTCCACTTGACGGTGATGTCCCTAGGGTAGAAGTTATTCACAAAGCACACGACCGAAGCACTTCCAGAATTCAGCTGCTCCTGAGACGGTGGGAAGATGGAGACGGTTGGCTTAGCCACAGCCCCTGAGGGAGGAAGCACAGATCTGGTTAAGTCACAGGAAGGTCTCACCTTAGGTGCTTGTTGGTTGGTGGCCACAGAGAGGCAGCGGGGCCAGGCAGCGCAGCACAGTGTGGAGGGTTTGGTGTTACTCTCTTGCTCCCCCCCCCCTTTAAAAAGTGCTAAATTGTGTTTGAACTCTTTAGAGCCATTCTGAAGCCTTTCTTTTCTTCAACTGTGTCCCCTGCCACCTCTAAGGGCTCGGGGCTTTAAGCCAAACAGACAGGGAGCCTCATCTGACCCCTGAGTGTAGCCTGTCAGCTGGACGAGACTCGGACCCTCCACGTGGAAGAAGACCCTGAGGCAGCCCAGGCTGTGCCTGGGCCTGGGTGGGTGTCAGCTGTGTGGCATGTCCCTCTGGACACCTGCAAGTCGCTCTCTCCTCCCTTATCAAGGCCTGAAAGTGAGACTGAGCCCTGCCTGATGGTCTGCAACTACACAAAGCAGTTCTAGCCAGACCAGGAGTGTCAACTGTCACCCCGGCCACCTGCCTGGGGGAACTGGCCAGCTTCAGTTTTGACCTCCAGCAGCTGCCAGATGTCCTCCTGGAAATCCCCTTAGTGGGGACACAAGCCCTTGGGTGGATGGGACAGCAATAGTTAAAATGAAAAATGAAAACCAAGAGTTCTTAGCTGGGAGAAGTCAACAGATATGTGAGCAGTTTTGTTTTTTAAATAAGTCTAACTTCAATGTTAACCAAGCCCTTCAACATCAGATAAATGAACTGTTACTATTTTTTCTCCTTTTTAAACATTTATTACTATTTTCTTCCAAAGTAATTGTATTAAAATAGCCTTGGTGGCAAAATAATGTGATCTCTGAGAAGTAGAAAACATTCTATGGAGATCCTCCTGTCTGGGCAAGTTCAAATTTTCTATCTGGCTTTAGAATGTTTAATAATTACTGTATTTGATGTGGAAATTATTTCAAGATTTTACATTAGGCTCTAATAGAGTTTAAAAAAATTTTAAAGAGTTTTGAAAAGGCTCCCAAATAGTTTCAAAGTAACTTAAAATAGTTAAATAATTTAAATAGTTCTAAAATGGTTTCAGAGGTTTTAAAAGTGCCTTAAAATAGTCCTGCATAGACCAAGGTAATCTGTCTTAAGCATCAATTTTGAGATCAGCAGGGCTAAATAACAGTACCAACACAAAAACAAGTCACTAAGATGTTTTAGAGATTATCGGATTAAAATGGCTGGATTAAAATGGCCAGATTAAAATTCAAGTATTGGAAAATGCTTGTTAGCTTTTCATCAATCACATTTATATACAGTTAGCTATTTTGTACAACTCAAACATAATCCTGCCCAAGCAGTTAAAGTTTTGAAAATTAAAAACATGTCAGAAACTTATTTTCGACCAGTTCATACAGTGCAATAGTAATCACGTTTTCTCCAGGTTTCTCTGTATTGGCGTCCTGCCTGCCACCTTTCTGCCCTCTCTCTGTTAGTGGCACGGTCTGCATCATTGTGTGCCAGGAAAAGTGGTCACGGCAGAGGTCACCCGGCTAATGTGGCCTTCTGTGGCCTTTAGCGGCCAGGTGAGTGCCACAGGAGTGCCACGGGAGTACTTGGTGGCAGAAAGGGCGCCACGGGGCCCACAGACCATGCCAACAAGGCCACGTGGTGTGAGAATACAGACAAGGGAAAACTAAGGGAGTAAGATAACATGTTCTTTAAACTATTCCTACAAACCATGGACATTTAAAAAATGTAATTATTATTTTTCTTCATTTAAACACATTTCTTTAAAATAGTTTTAGGGGTCAATTGTCTTCCCACCGTTGAAAGAGATCATTTCAAGTTTACTCTAATATAGAAATGATATTTTGAAAAAGGAGTTATCAGTAAGATCTGTCGAGATCTGATTCCTGCAGAATCTCTCATTTTAGCACTGAGCACTCTTTACGCTCTACAAGTGACATTGCTGACGGTCCTCAAGAGAGCTGCCTCTTCTGCGTGGCAAACATGCTTACTTTCCTGACTCGACTGATTTTTTGTGTGCATGCTATTTGTTTTATAGTTGTCTTATAAAACAACTTATCAGGCAAAAGAGAAAACAGACTAAGAAGACATTTCTCAACTTCTCCATATCACAACACATAGTGAGTGAAACCAACATATCTGACAAAATTCAACAAAAAGGAATTTACTTTTGAGCTTTAGAGCCCCAAGAGTTCCTTTTATGTACCCTCACTTTGAATCATTTATTTTAGCCCATTTAAGTATTTCTGTCTCCAAATCCACTTTTGGAGCTGATTTTAACTTTGCAACTGATGACAACCCCCTAATTCAGCTTCTACAAGTCAGTGCCAAGGGAAATTACACCCAAATTCCAGAAGGCAACTGAGAAATCACTTACATTTTACCTCCAATCATGTCCCCAGGCTGAAGGTGATCCCCAACATTAGCTGGATCACATTCCCCTCAGCAAAACCCCCTCTTCCTTGAGGCGAACAGACCTTTAGCCCCCCGCTCAATTGGAAGAAACCGGTTCTGCTCAGAACTGACCTCTACTCACACCCCAAACGCAAAAACCCCCAGATTTTACAATTCCATGAGAAAAGAAACAGTAGAAAGATGCACTTACGTTTTATCTCCACCTTGGTCCCGGCACCGAACGTGAGCCACAGTGCCGCCTCCAGCTCGCCTCCCACTACAAAAACCTGCCTTGGCGGCCAGTCACACCAGACAGGCTGCTTCTCAGAAAAATCCAGCTATTTCTTTCTGGTTTTCCCTCCCAAAACTCTTCTCCTCCCAAACTTAACCCCTGATCTATTTGCTTTTAAGTTGGCTATTTTCTGGTGTTCTCCAATTGACTTTTAGGTCACCAGGAATGGTTCAGTTCACCAAAATACCACAAACACAAAGGTCGCAACACGACCAAACCTCACCAATAGTTGAGCAAAAATGTACTCACGTTTGATTTCCAGTTCGGTCCCTCTGCTGAAAGTGATTCACAGTGATTCGCTTTGACTTCTACCCCTACAAAACGCCCCCTGGAAGGGCAGCCACCCCACTTCCCCAATTCAGTTATTTTGACTTAGAAATCCTAGATATTAGCCATTAGCCAGCCTCCTGTGGAGCAGGCATCCTCCCCTGAGCCTAATCTAGGGATGAAACCTGTTAGGTCCCCGATGGCCAAAGGACAAAAACACACAAAAAGGAACAAAGAGCCAGGCAGTTACACAAACGAGAAGAATCAGTTGGAAAAACACTCACGTTTGATCTCCACCTTGGTGCCTGGGCCGAACGTGTACACACAATGATTGCTCTGAGTCTCCCTCCTGTACAAAAACTGAGCTTCCCTCTCTGACAACTGAGTGAGGCTCTGGAACCTTCTAGCATGTCCCCCATGCACATCGGAGGCTGTCACCTAGTTTTTCCTCACTCAATGACTTAATCAGGCTCTTTGTAGAAAATGTGCTATCAATCCTCAAGTTTGCTTACAGATTCCATAGTCACCTTTCCCCGGAGGATGCCGGAGCCTGGTTTCAAAGACTCAGTTCACAGACAGAGACCATGAGACATGGGCAACAGAAGAAGGAAACGAGGGAGCTACTCACGTTTCATTTCCAGCTTGGTCCCGGGGCCAAACGTCCACCACAGTGACAGCTCTCCACTGCCTTGGTGTACAAAAACCCTCCTTACCCAAGAGGAACTGAGCCAGCCACCGATGCCTAAACCCCCTTCAGCAGGTGTGGAAGCCCTGGGCTCCTCTGATAGATGCTTCTTTCTTCGGTGAGATTTAAAATCCTGGAAGACAATGCATTTTATTCCATGGATGGATGCTTCCTTTATTTAGCAACCAACTACATCTGGACTGCTTATGATTTATGCATTTAAAAAAACAGGTTGAATGTAAACTGTAAAGAAAAACAAGCAAAATTTTAAAGTAGCCATTTCTGTGTATTTTCTCCTGGGGTGGGAATGATAAATTTCATTCTGTTGTAAATATGGAACTCATTATCTTCTCTTGGTTCATGATAATTAAATAACGCATTCTTATTTGAATTTTGTCTTTGTTAGGATGTTGTTTCAAAACAGGTAGACTGAATAAATCAAATAAAGGCCCCCATCTTTGAAATATATTTTGGAATTGAGCTGCAGATGATGTGTGAAGCAAACCGACCAGGAGAGCAGAGCCGTGGACCTCACTTGGTGGATGGTCTGCTGTCCCAGGACAGGAAGGGCCCAGGTTTCACTGAGCTAACCAGGTGTGGGACCCCTTAGGGCTGCCCGCGGTCATGGTATCCCATCGTGTCCCCGTCACCCCTTGAAGGACACTGAAGACTTCTGATAGCCTTGCTTCCCTCTCAACTTCCATTACCCGCTTCCACACTTTGCTCCCACCACCCTGAACTGCTTACTAGTTCTCCAGCTTTTACAAAACATTCCCTCTGCTTGGAAACACCTTGACCATCTGTTCAGCTTACAGACAGCTAGTTATCTGTCAAGATTCAGCTCAAGAGAGACCTTCAGAGTGCAGAGACAAGTCACGAGACCTAGAATGCCTATTTGCTCTACCTGCTGTCAGATTCACTTTTCCCTACTAGGTTGTAAGCTGTTGGCTGTTAATTTGCCTTTGTATTTGAGAGGTCTGGTCCAATATCTTCAATTGGCAAGTGCTCAACAAACATTTGCAGAACAAATGAAAAAAAAATTGAAGATCAATAATAGAGATGATCAATGACAACAGACAAAGATTAATACTGACCACTACAGTAGTAAGGTTTATAAGAAAAATTGTAACTGCAATTCGGAGATGAGAGGTAGGCCTATTTGATTCTGTTGCCAGGAGGTTTGCTAGTTGCTTTGAATAGCAGAGTCAGTAATGGGTCTCACCAGAAGATGAGGAAAGAGAGAAATCAAGTTGGAGGTAGAGAGAAGAGGGAAACTTGCAAGAGGAAAATAAGTGTGCAAAATAGTCAATGAAGATATAGTCAACATAGGTCCTAAAAAGGGCCAAAACGTGATTTTCTCTATAGAGGTACAAGCCGTATCAATCATAAAGGTGAGTGTTTATCACGCATTTGCAAAGTGCCAGGACATGGAACACGGATTGCTATATATAATTATCCCGAAGATTCCATGAGCTACAAATCAATACCACTTCCTATTTTGATACTAGGAAAACGAGTGCAGGGAGGTCAAATAAATGGCCCTTGGCAGCGCTGGGATCTGGACCGGCAGCTCGGGCACTTCACAGGGCACGCTGCCGATTAGACCCTGGGCGTGAAGTCACTCAATGGAAGCAACACGCATGACAGAGAATCGTGGGGTTTTAGGAGGAAAACTCCTTAGACTATCCTAGGGTTGGACATGAATGGGTAAGTGTGCTCAGATGGGAACGCAAGTTTGTGTGTCAAAATATTGCTTGAAAGGCAAGAAAAAAATGGAATATAACTGAAATCTCCATCAGTAGCAGTTTGGCTAACCCAGTTTCAGTGGAGCTTCCCAATGGAGCACAGAGCAACCAACAACAGGGGACGTGAGTCTCCATGCAGTCGCAAGGAGAGTCTGGTGAGGATGCAGGCCACCGAGGAGTCCCGATGGTGTGGTGTCATAGTCCCACTCACACGAATGGCATTGGGCCCAAGTGTGTATGTTCATTGGTACAGACCACGCTGTTGTCCCTGAGGCTGAGGAGACGTGACGATGCTTTCTCTTTCTACTCTGTGTGTCACAGGTGAGTTGCTCTTTTAGAAATCACGTGGATGCACTAACTCCTTCATCTGACGGTCTTTGGAGACCATGATGCTGCTCCACTGGAAAAAAGGTGGATGCGGTGGCACGCACCTGTAATCCCAGAGGCTCAGGAGGCTGAGGCAGGAGGATGGCGAGTTCAAAGCCAGCCTTAGCAATTTGTGAGGCCCTAAGCCACTCAGCAAGACCCTGTCTTTAATAAAAATATTTAAAAAGGCGAGGGATGTGGCTAAGTGGTTAAGCACCACTGGGTACCAAAAAAAAAAAAAAAAAAAAGTGAATTCTGAGACTACAGGAGAGTGTTCTCAATATTAACACAATGCATAGATAGAATTGCAAAAATGATAAGTACACATGCATGGGATTTTGTTTTCTGTCAATTAAAACTTTTCCTATAATTTTTTAAACTGAGAGTGATAAAAGGTGGGAGCATCTCTGATTCTACATAGAGGGTGACCTTTTGCAAGTGTAGAAGGTGAGGCTGGAGCACGGGAGCGGAAAAGGTGGCCCACAGTACAAGGGGCACATCTTGCAGATCTCATGTGACCCAGGCCACCGGTGCTATTGGAAAGCTCTGTCTGATCACACGTAGTAGTGCCTGCTAGGAATGGTGCTTGTATGTTACAATATAAAATGGATCAGCCGGGGCATACTGGTGCATGCCTGTAATCACAGCAGCTCGGGAGGCGGAGGTAGGAGGATTGTGAGTTCAAAGCCAGCCTCAGCAACTTAGCAAGGCCCTGTCTCAAAAAATAAAAAGGGATGGGGATGTGGCTCAGGGATTAAGTGCCCCTGAGTTCAATCCTCAGTACCCCAAAAATAAAAAAAATAAAATTACAATTGAAAAAAGGCTGGGGATGTGGCTCAGTGGTAAAGCACCTTTGGGTTCAACCCCCAGTAAATAATAATAATAATAATAATAATAATAATAATAATATATATACATATACATATACATATATACTGGATCACTGAAAAGTGGTTAGAATCCTAAGTATATGTGTGTAGGGTTCATTATTTGAAACAAAGGATGTCTCAGAAATGCACATGAGCCTCCGCCAGGATCTATAATTCTGCAAAGTGCCCATGATGGTCATTGATAAGATCGATTTACTGAGGACAGGCCAAGTGTCAACAGGAGGGCCTGGGCAGCTCTTGGATGGAACGCAGGAGTGATGGAGTCGAACCCCTTGGGAAACAATCCCAGCAAACTCACGAGGCTGCTTCCATCTGACCCCAGAAAGGCCAGATTCTCAGAATAAATTCTAAGCTGCTGGGGTCTAGCAGGTGAGGGGTGTGGGAGAGACACAGGCAGGGACTAAATGCACATCTGTAAATCCCCCTGGACACTACTGGAGAGTTACCTTCCAATGCTGCCTCAGGTCGCATCTTGGTTTTGATTTGCCATAAATAACCAGCCAATCTGGGGAGGTTTCCCTCACATGGGTCACGCTCAGGAAATCACCAGCGTGTCAGAAACACCAGGGCGCATCTTGTTCTCTGCCAGGTTGGGGACGGCGTCTTCCCTACCTGGATCTGGAGTATTCTTGTCTGATGTCCACCTTGAAGCCTGGTTCAGTATTTTATTTCCAGCTTGCCAGTCATGGTAGAGTCCACAGTCCAATTTCAGCATGGTTCCACCTGGGCTTGTCTCATTTTTGCTGGGCCTCAGCTGTCCACCAGGAAAGGAGGATGCTGCTTAGAGGTGGGTCAGCTGCCATTCTTCCAGCTACAGTGGCATGAGTAGATGTGGGTCCTGGATCCCCAAGACGCAGGGCTGGCCCCACTGTCTGGAAAGAGGGAGATGGGCTGCTGAAGACGGAGGTATTCCTCCGCTTCTTCGTGCCTGTCCCCACTCGTTTCTGAAAAAGGGCATGCTGGCAGAAGCAAAGTCCTTTCCTGGCCATGTGCAAACGCATGTGCCATAAACACGACCCTGGAAGCCAGTCCCACCCTGGGACCTGCAGCCTCCCCTTGCTTCCAGGAGGACATCAGAGCAGCAGGCAGGTCTTGACTTTCCTGAGTGAAAGAGGAAACTGCAGCCGCTGGGCCGGGTCCACTGCCCTTGCAGGGGGAGATTTACATATTGCTTGCTGTGGTTTCAGGCTCCTTTCACATGAGTGACAGTGGTGTCCTTCAGGCTGTCCCGTCCTGCCTGCTGGTGGCATATTGGGTGTGGTTGTTTTGTCATCCTAGTTTTGTCCCAGCTCAGCACGACCTGACAGACACATCTCACGTTTGGACTGACTGCCCTGGACAGAGAATCGGAGGGGAGGGAAGTGGTGGCCATTCAGTTTGGAGGCGCTGGGCCTGAGCCCTCGAGCTCAGCGGGTTCTCCCTGCACAAGTAGAGGCCCATCTCCAGCCACAGGCACTGGAGAGCACAGAACAAGAACCTCAGGGCAGTTACACCTAGGGTCTGGCACCCCTGGAGTGAGGGGTATTTACAGCTCCCCATTTTTCACTAGGTCTAGCTCAGCCTGAAACCTGGGGAATTCAGGCTACCCCGTTATTTAAGTGTATCGGGATCCTCTTCATGCTCTGGGTGCAAACCTTGCTTTGGCAGGTGGCTGACTTTAAAACGGACCCCCACGCTGCCGCCTTTCCCTTGTCACCTTCTCCTCCCCAGCAGGAGGGGAAACAAGGCCAACATGTTTCCTGCCCCAGGCTAGTCGGTCATGACCTCACTGTCCAGAGAGTGTCACTGCCCAGCCCTCAGACCTGGGCCTGGAGAGCAGAGGGTGGTACAGGCTGACCGCTGGGCGAGGCCATCTCTTAGCCCCAATGTCAGCCTTAAAACAGTGTCCACCCGAAGTCCCGCAAGCCTGCTGCCAGGGATAATGGGCCAATCCAACACGACCTCCTGGAGGCCTGTTAATGCTAGTGGGTCGGACTCGTCTGATCTCCTGACTGCAGAGCCCGATGGGGAGACGGGGACCTCTTCAGTGATGGGAGCAACTCCATAGAAAACGGCAGCAGACCCACCGTGGAACAGCACGACCGCTGAAGCTTCGCCCCAGCTGCGCCCGCCGGGAGCCGAGCCCACCACCTGGACGAGAGCGCCCACTGTCCGAAGCAAAGAAGGCAAACTCAGTGGGCTGGGCTGTGGCTCAGAGCGCCTGCCTCGCGTGCGTGAGGCCCTGGGTTCCATCCTCAGCACCACACACAAATAAATAAAGATATTGTGTCCACCTACAACTAAAAGATATATTAAAAAAAAAAAGGCAAACACACTGACTCAAAATACGCTTCAAGAGGGGACACGCCCATGGAGCCATCTGGGGAAAATACATGGCTCCTCACCACTGAACACAAGGACATTAAACATGCCCTGGAGATGTGGGCATCGACCCAGACCGTGGGCAAACTGGAGCAGGGGGCAATCATGCTGTGTTGGCCTTTGGAAAATCGACACTTACGTGTGGGGAAATCAGGCCACCAATAGGGCAGCAAAAAAAGGCCATGCAAAACCTTTCTGTGGGTTCCCTAATACCCCAGCTTAGGGTAGGACAAGACCAACTGTTCAGACTGAGGAGGAGGAGAAACAGGCCTGGGAACAGGGTTGGACTAAGGGGCCAGCGCCACCAAGTGGAGACAGCGTGGGCTCACCCTCCTGCCCTAAGCCCTGGTCTGACTCTGACAAAGCACCTCCCTGAAGGCACTCACCACTGGCAGTCCCCTGCAGTCCCCGGCAGTCCCCATGCTTCAGTGCAGCCCATCAAGCCACTCACAAGGGCCAAGCCTCCAGCACACTCTTCAGTGGGTGGCTCAGGTCTGTGTCTTATGTACCCCAATCTGAAGACTGAAAGGAGCCTGCTGTAAAAGGGACCCAACACGTAGGAATTATAGGCTTTTCATAATTGCCAAAGGACTTTTACCCAGATGCCCTATTCAACTCCCCCCCTCTAAGTATTTGCTTATACTGATAACACCCTCTTAGGATAAATTGAGAACAAAAAGCTTCAGGGATAACCAAAGCCCTCTTAAGAGAGTAATCCTAAGATACGGATTTCCCTCTTCAATGCAGAGTAATGACAAACCATCTTCATGGCAAAAGGAGCCACAGAAGTGAGCAAAGCACTAGATGTCCAGTGGAGCTACACACACCCTGGACACCCCAAACCACAGGGAAAATGAAAAGATGAATCAGACCTTCAAGACAACGGTAGCTAAGTTATACCTAGGGATAAGGTGTTGTCAACTGTTCTCTTCTGGATGTAGGTGGCCTCCAGAAGCAGGCCTGGGACCTACTCCTACAACATAGCACATGGGAAACCCTTCCAGAGACCTGGGGGAGGGTGGCGGGGGAGAGAGAAGACACTGGGTTCAACCAGTGTGTGCAGCAACCACTCAAATCTTTTTTCTTTTTTTGTACTGGGATTGAACTCAGGGGCACTCGACCACCGAGCCCCATCCCCAGCCCTGTTTTTTGTTTTATGTAGAGACAGGGTCTCACTGAGTTGCTTAGTGCCTCGCCATTGCTGAGGCTGGCTTTGAACTCGCGATCCTCTTGCCTCAGCCTCCCTGAGTGCTGGGATGACAGGCGTGCACCACCGCGCCCGGCTCCAGTCAAATCTTAACTGCTGTCCCGAGTGTGCTTCTTCCAGGTCCCACAAGGCTGGAATCACCTTTCCATTCCTTGGTAAAGCCCAAGAAGAACAGGTAGAAACTTTCCACTCTAGCTCCTTCATCGCCCAGTTCCAGTAGGAAGCCTCTGGGAGATGTTGCCACCCAATTTTCCTGCAGAAAGGGACAGTGAGGAAATGCTTTGAGCACCAACCTTGCTGCTTGACCACAAGTGGCTTATTTTAAAACTCACATTTTTTTTGCTTCTCTGTCTGCCCTCTACCCTTCCCTAATAGCCAGGAATGAGACAGAAATTTTTCCTGTCTCAGGCTAAGCTGCCATGTTCTGCACTGCCCAGACGTGTCACTGCCCATGAGGATAAGAAAACTCCAGACCTGGGACCTGGAGCATGGGCCAGCTCTCTCAAGGACACCTGATGGACACCAACTAGTCTATCTCCTGAGAGGACTTGGATCCCAACCCTGCATTCCTTTTTTAAAAGCCCCATGTCCCCCGGCAGAATTATAGTCATCTGTGTTTCTCCCCCGCCTTTTTTTTCTTTCATCAGTGCATTGTAGTTGTGCATAATAGTTGGGTTCATTCTGACAAAATCATACATGCATGGAATTTGATTCCCTCCATTTCTGTCCCTGTTCCCCCTCCTTCCTCTCCCCCTCCTTGTTTCCCTGCCTCTGCTCCACAGATCTTTCTTTCACTCATTTATTTACATATTTTTGATTGGCGTTTTCTACATAGACATAAAGGTAGAATTCACTGTGGCACAATTATATGAGCACAAACTGTGATTTTGTAAATTTACTCTGCATTTCCTCCCCTTTTCCTGTCCCTCCTGCCTCCCTCTTGATCTCCCTTTTCTATTTCACTGGTGTTCCTCATATGGAACCCAAACATGTCTTATTCTACCCACTACATATGCAATTATATTTTTATTTAATTGTACACAGTGGTTTGTCCCGAGGGTGGAATGATCTTCCCTATATCTTTACGATATCTGATTCCCCTTATTTTTCTCTGAGTTCCACGTGAGGGAAAAAATTTGACCCTTGACTCTTTGAGTCTGGCTTGTTTCACTTAGCATGATCTCCAGTTCCATCCAGTTACCAGCAAATGGCATAATTTCATTCTTCTTTGTGGTGGAGTAAAACTCCATTGTGTATGTATACCACATATGCTTAATCCATTCATCTTCTGAAGGGCATCTAGGTTGGTTCCATAACTTGACTATTGTGAATCGCACTGCTCTATCACCATAGTATGCTGATTTTAGTTCTGGATCAATATCAAGGAGCAGGAGAGCTGGGTCATATGGTGAGAAATCTTCCTGCTGCTTTCCAGAGTGCACTAATACACAGTCCCTCCAACAATGTACAAGTGTGCCTTTTCCCCACATTCTCACCAGCATTTCTTAATTTATTGTTTGCATTCTTGATAACTGTCATTCTGACAGGAGTGAGATAAAATCTTAGCATAGTTTTGATTTGCATTTCCCTGATTGCTACAAATGTTGATCTTGTTTGTGTTTCTTCTTTTGAGAAAAGTCTGTTTAGCTCTTTTGTCCATTTATTAATTAGGTTATTTTTAAATTTCTTTGTATGTGCCAAGTTTTTTGAGTTCTTTCTATAATCTACATGTTGAGCTCTTGTCAGAGCAGCAGCTGGCAGAGGTTTTCTCCCATTCTGCTGGCTCTGTGTTCATGCTCTTAATCACTTTGTTGTGCAGAAGCTTTTTAATTTGATGGTATCTCATTTATTAATTCTTGGTTTTATTTCTTGAACTTTAGGGATCTTGTTAAGGAAGTTGGTGCATGCACTGATAAAAAGGAGTGTTGACCCTATTTTCTTCTAGCTGTTGCAAGATTTATGGTCTAATTTCTGGGTCTTTGGTCCATTCTGATTTGACCCTTATGCAGTGTGAGAGATAGGATCTACTTTCATTCTCCTACATATGGATATCCAGTATTTCCAGCACCATTTGTTAAAAAGGCTGTCTTTCTCCAACATATATTTTTGACTCCTTTGTCAAGTATCAGATAGCTGTAAGTATGTGGGTTTGTCTCTGTCTTCTATTCTGTTCCATTGGTCATCATGTCTGTTTTGACACCAATACAAGGCAGTTTTGTTACTATAACTCTGTAGCATAATCTGACATGAGTCATAGTGATGCCTCCCACATTCCTCTTCTTGCTCGGTATTGCTTTGGCTGTTATCAGACTCTTATTCTCCCAAATGAATTTTAAAAACTGTTTTCTCCAGTTCTGTGAAGAATGTCATTGGTATTTTGATGGGATTTGCATTGACTCTGTATATTTCTTTTGCTAGTATGGCCATTTTGACAATATTAATTCTGCCTATCCAAGAACATGGGAAGTCTTTCCTAAGGTCCTCTTCAATTTGTTTTTTTTTTTTTGGTATTCTATAGTTTCATTGTATAGATCCTTCATTTCCTTGGTTAGATTATTCGCAAGTATTTTTTTTGAGGTTTTTGTGACTAGGATGGTTTTCCTGATTTCTTTCTCAGTAGAATCACTGTTGGAACATAGGAAAGCTATCGATTTATTGGTGTGGGTCTTGTATCCTAGTACTTTGCTGAATTTTCACCCCATCAAACTAAGGTTAAATGATAAATGAGTGAAGAAGAGAGCAATTAAAATGAAAAAGATATATATATACATTTTTTCTCTCTCTCCACACACACACACACACACACAAACACACACACCTGTGCGCACAACATACAATCATGGAAAACAGAAAAAGGTAAAACCAAAAAAAGAAAAAAAAATTAAAATTAAAAAATGTAAAAAAATGATAACAAAATAAAAACTCATAATACAAAAGAAAGGAAAAAGGAGAATTGGAAAGAGTTCTCAGAACACAGGGCTTGTTTCCATGCAGGGGATCAGAACTGTTGGCGAGGATGGCGGTTCATTCTCTGTATTTAGTTGGGGCCCCGTAGCCCTTGGTCAAGGGCTGGGGTGGCCCGTCCAACACCTTGGTGCCTCACCAGGCTGGCAGCCACTGTGGCCAGGAGCCAGTGCTGGTTGTGGCAGCTCTCAGTTCCTGATGGATGATGTGGCACACGCCTGCTGGGCGAAGCCTGGTCTGGTGGCGTGCTCCCTGAGCGGGCTGGTGCAGAAGTCTCCTGGGAGCTCCAGTGCTGGGGTTTGTCTTGGCTGACGCTGGGACTGTTGGTGGGTGAGATCTGACCCACACCCTCTGATGCTGGGGAGGGCCCATCATGCTGGAGCTGTGGTGTCAGGGGCTCCTGCAGCCTCCCCTACCAGGGTGAGGAGTCTAAACCTCCACAGGCTTCACCTGGTCCACTCCATCCTGTTACCAGGAGCAGGCCTGGGGTGCAGATGCAGTTGTCTGACTGGGTACTGGCGCCTTCCCAGAGGCTCGGATGGGACACTGGCACCAAAGGGGCTCTGTCCTCGTGTCGCCAGCCTGTATCACCTAGGATCCTGTGTCATGCACTGTATCACACAGTCCTCCTCCTTTTTCAGCCTCGCTGGTCCAGGCACACTCTGGACCCCATGGCAGGTGACTGCTGCTGGGCCAGGCTGGCGGCTTCCTGCATGAGTTCCCAGCCTCCAGCCTCGCTCGCTGCTGTCCAGCCACTCAGAGATGGCTCCCACGCCAGGGCTCTGATTCCGGCCAAGCCATTTCCATTGCTTTTCACTCAGCAGCGTCCACCGCCATCTCTGGGTCCCTCCTATCCCACAGGTTCTTCAAAGCCATGTTTTGCTTACTTATTTTGTACCAGGGATTGAACCCAGGGACACTGAACCACTGAGCCACATCCCCAGCCCTTTTTTATGTTTTGAGACAGGGTCTCTCTAAGTTGCTTAGGGCCTGCTAAGTTGCTGAGACTGGCCTTGAACTTGTGATGCTCCTGCCTCAGCCTCCCTGGCCTCTGGGATTACAGGTGTGCGCCCCCGCGCCTGGCTCCAAGCCAGTTTTAGTCACCTGCTTCCCCCTCTCTCTGCCTGTGCTCCCCTCCCCTCAGCAGTGGGCCGGTGGCACGGATGCTGTTGTTTCTTCTATTATGATCATTGTTTCTGACTTTGTGTCTCCCTGATTATTAGCTGTCCAGTGCTGACCTCCAGTGATTTCCCTTAGTCGCCACCTTGCCGGCTCTGTAAGTGAGCTGGGGAACTGTGCAGAGTGCACCCTCCTCAGACCTGCCGCCTTCTCGACCTGTGCTTCTGCTTTGCCAGCACATTGATAAAACCTTCTGCTTCTCCAAGCCTCGTCCTTGCTATGGGAGTGGCCGGGGACACAGAGACGCAGCTTTTGGGATCACAACAACGCTTGCAGCAGAAGATTTCAGGATTAGGCAACGGACGCTGCAGGAAGAACTAGCCATTCAGGGTCACCCAGTGCCACCTCTGGCTCCCCAGGAGGAGCCTGTCCAGCAGGTGGTCCGGGCGGGGCTGCTGTTTCCAGACTCTGCCCCCTAGTGGCCAGGGGCTGAGTTCCGGGGAAGGGGGTTCTGCTTTCTGGGCAGGCACAACACGGGTGCTTAATAATTAAGGCGCTGTCAGCTTTGCTGTGAATGAAGGGAAATACCAACTTGTGAGTAGCGCTGACTACTCTGATGTCCTCGCTGACCTTGCACCTGCAGGCCGGCTGGTTCCTGGTCTCCTGCGGCTGCCCACTCCTCCCACGGTGGAACATCACGCAGAAAGCAAACCCAGAGGCTCTGAGAAGGGGGAGGCAGGCCAGCGAGGACACAGGGAAGGACCCGGGGGTGAAGGCTGCCTTTTGCTACATGTGTCCTGGACTTGGTGCTGGAGAAGCTGGTGGCCCAGAGACACCCTGGGCACAGAGAACCCAATGCTGGTGGCTGTGCCCAGAGGACATGGAAAGGCAGCCGGGGAAGATGGGAGGCTTTTAGATGGGACTGTGTCCGTCAGACCCCACAGACACCCGTGCTGGGGAGCCCCGGCTGTGATGAAGAGCCCACCCCTCTGGGCTGGCAGAGGGGTGGCAAGTGGTAGCCAGGGTGTTGTCCTCCCTGGGCTGTAAGACGGCCTGTGTCCTGTCTCCGTGCCCTGCAGAGTCCGGGACCTCCACCACCCTGTGCTGACAGGGTGCCGCCTTCTGCAGGGGTGGTGGCGGAGGAGGCCTGGAGCAGGGCCAGGGCCTGCCCACTGGCCAGGAGGCCACCCCACCTTGGTGCCAGTGGGAGCCCCCAGGAAGCAGCAGAGCACTCCTGCCTTTTCCTGAGGCGTGGCCAGCAGAGGCCTTGCAAGAGCTGAGTGGCCACTTGAGCCTCCATCCCCAGGAGGCCGTGCTGCGCACCCAGATCTGATCCCCACCTGGGGTGACAGGAGGGTGTCCTGACGTCTCCTACCAGAGCCCGGCAAGAAGCAGCCCAGGGTTAAACAGAGTTAAATAATAAGTCCAGGGCCTCTGAGACCCAGCGCCCAGATTGCAACTGTGCATCTCTGATCACACCGAGAACCAGGACAAGGGCAGCTTGAGCGGGGCGGTTAACAGATAGGCACGGCTGTGACGGGTGCCGGATTCCTGGGCAGGGCGTTCCAGCCACATTGGAAGGACACCTGCACTTCAGCAGGACTGTCAGCCGCCGAGTCCATAAACTGACACTCCTGCAACCTCCAGCCTCCTACAACAGAACGTACCTGTGGGTCCAAACCATGCACAGTGTGTTCTCTGAGCACCTGGAGTCAAACTAGAAATCAAACACGGAGAAATAGTTGGGAAACTTCCAACCCAGGCGACCGAATTGCCTGCTTCCCAGCAGTTAGGGTGCATGGTCTCACCTGCAGGCCCCCGAGGCCTGGAGGAGTCCTGCTCTTAGGAGGGCACCACTGCTCATTTCTCCTTCGTCTTCTTTCTGCTTTTTCTGTCTGGAAGTGGGTAGAGGAGGCATCTTATCACAAACGGGGCTTGAAGAGCAGGGGCAGAAGGAGCCAGGGCGGCGGCTCTAGCTCGGGACGGCCCACCCCAACTTCACGTGACGTGAGATAAAAGCTTCCCCTTGTCCGATGAAGCTTCCGATGAAGCTTCGCTCATTAGTTTTTAGCTTTGTGCAGCTGGATAAAATGACTAAAAGTACAACATTCTGATATTTTAGAGTTTCAAATTGAGTTTTTTAAAAACAGGGTTGGCCATGAATCCTTTCTTCATTTTGGTCTTTATTTTATTTGTTAGTTTTTGGTACCAGGGATTGAGTCCAGGGGCGATCAACCACTGAGCCACATCCCCAGCCCTATTTTATATTTTATTTAGAGACAGGGTCTCACGAGTTACTTATCACCTCACTAAGTTGCTGAGGGTGGCTTTGAACTTGTGATCCTCTTGCCTCAGCATCCTGAGCCACTGGAATTATAGGCGTGTGCCACCAGCCGTTTTACTCATTTTTGGTCTTTGATTTGGCTCCAGTGATCCTGATCCTATGACATGGTTTGTTTCTGGATAATGGTAGTGTACTCTCTTTAACTATTCCCTGGAGAAAAATTTTAAAACATATACTTCTTTTGGTAAAACTTAAGAACATGTTTATTTGGACCCGGGCCTTGATTTAAGCAAACTTACTATAAAACATCCTTTGGAGGGGCTGGGGCTATAGCTCAGTGGTAGAACGCTTGCCTCGCATGCATGAGTCACTGGGTTCGATCCTCAGCACCACATATAAATAAATAAAAAAAATAAAGATATTGTGTCCATCTACAACTAAAAAAAAAAATTAAAAAAAAAAAGCAAAAAAACGTCCTTTGGAGACATCAAGGAAATTGGAATATTAAGGGATTACTGTTAAATCTGTCATGTGTCATAATGGCATGGTGGTTATTTTAAACTGTCCTCCAACTTAGCAATGTATTAATAATCGGCTTAAGAATACCTTGTGTGTATTGGGGGGAGAGGTTGCAGAGGGTAGCTGGAGAGGTAGGTGAAACAATTTGGCAACTTGGGGGAACTTGGGGGTTAATTATACTATTTGTCTATATGTACCTTGAACATTTCTGTAAACACTAATAGTTGGAAAAGTTAAAAAGAGAGTATCTTAGAGGGGAGGGGGAAGGGAGGGGGATGGGAATGGAAAAGACAGGAGGATGAAGGGGAGGTGGCCTTCCTGTGTTCACATATGAACACTCGGCGAGTGAAACTCCACATCATACACAACCCCAAGAATGGGAAGTTATACTCCATGTAAGTGTGACATGTCAAAACGCACTCTACTGTCATGTATAACTAAAAAGAACAAATAAAAAATACAGAAAGGAAACCATCTTGTGTTGCTTCCATGCCTCATCTGCGCGCTGGGGAGACAGGGTGCAGTGACAGGCTCCGTTGGAAGATGGCAGTGCTGTACAAGCCTCGGGCCCACACAGGCTGACCGGCCGCCAAAGGTGGGCGGAGCGAAGACCTGCCTGCAGTTACCTTATACAAGTTTAAAATTCTAAGTGATTTTCGAAAGTCGCCTAGAGAAGTTAGGCAGAATAGTAAAATAAAACAAACACCCCTCAAACCTACAAACTTATTACAAAGGTAAAAGCATTTGGTATCTTGGTATAATTCGCTATTATATTCTTTAATAAAATATACATGTACCTACCTAACTGTATTTTTTAAAATATATATTTTAAGATTGTTGATGGGTCTTTATTTTACTCATTTATTTATATGCAGTGCTGAGAATCGAACCCAGGGCCTCACACATGCTAGACAAGCACTGTATCACTGAGCCACAATCCCCCCCATACCTAACGGTATTTTTAACCAGTTATTTTTAGGCATGTATATATTTTCTTCAGAATATTATTGATTTATGAATGAAAATGATTTGGGGCTTTGCTTTAGAAGTTATACCATAAACTTTCCTCTATATTATTCTGCAGTTCTCTTCCCCCTTTTAATTAGTATCATTCAGTCTATAGAAGGAAGTGCCTATTTTAAGAGATTCTCTAATGATAAAAATAGGCAATAATACATAGATGACAAAATATTTCACCCCCTAAAAATGTTATGTTTAAGTTCAGGTTGTGTAAAATAGCTTTAGGAAGTGGCTGTGGAATTTGACATACGGATAATGGAACAGACTCTGCCCATGGGCCCCCCACCATAGAATTCTTTCTTGTGTGATTGTGGACAAATCACTTATTCTTTGTGAACCCCTATTTGGGTGTTCTTTTAAAAACCTGTAATATGAGCAGCCTCATAAACTTATGAAGTCTAAACTTAGGCAATCGGTATATAGAGGTGGTTTTCTTTCTCAGCAGGACAAGATGACTTGGAGATTTGAGCCTGTTAGAGTTGTTACAGTCCTTCACCCAGTACCCAGGACTCCGTGGTTCCACATCTGCAGGTGCTCATTTCTTATGCAAAATGGTGTGGAATTCACATGTACCTTATGCACGCCCTCCTGTACACCCCAAACCACCTCTCCTTTACTCACCACACCTAGTGGAATGTCAGTGCCCTGCAGAGGGGTGAGGCTGGAAGGTCTTGGGAATGATGACAAGAAAGAATTGTGGGACCCCCGCAGGAGCCCAGGCCCAGGTCAGGCCCGGGACCATCCCTGCTGATCTTCCAGTCCACACAGGAACCCACACAGGAACCCAGGTCTAGGACTGCCTCTGGAGACCCCCACAGGAGCTCAGGCCCAAGACCATCCCTGCTGATCCTCCAACCCACACATGAACCCAGACTTAGCACAGGACTGCCTCTAGGGACCCCTGTGGGAGCCAAGGCCTAGGTCAGGCCCAGGACCACCCCCAACATTCAGTGCCAGAGACCCTGCTGACCTGCAGAAGCCCAGACTTAGGCCCAGGACTGCCTCCACTCCTCTGGGCCAGCGCCCAGGCCTAGACAGGTCTAGGTCTGCCCTCACGGATCCCTGTAAGAGCCCAGGCCCAGGACCACCTCTGTGCAGAGTGGAGGTCCATGCTGTCGCTTCCTTCCCCAATCTATCTTGGGACACTGCAGCCATCAACATTGCCCTCCCCATGTAGTAGCCTCCACCTTGGGACAACAGACAGGTCCTGGAAGCAGCTGCCCACCACAGCACAGCACACCACAGTGCTACATCTCCAAACAGGCAGCCCAAAGCCATTGTAAGTTTTACCCTTTTAGCCCCATTTCTGAAAGTGGTTGCATCCATCTTGGGTCACCCCAACAGCTATTTTGAGTTACCTCCACTACCGCCTATCATCTTTAGTTGCAGTAGCATCCATCTGGGGACTGGAAGCAAACACCAAGGTGATGTATAGATAATCTGCAGGGTCACTACAAGATTATAGGGTAGAAACCGCAAAACCTCAGGTCTACACTGCAAGAAAGGAAGACATATAGACAACATGAAAAAACAAGGGAAGAAAGTGCCCCAAACAAACCAAGATACCACAATAATAGAATCTATTGACAGTGCAGTTGATGAAATGTCAGAGAAAGAGTTCAGAATGTACATAATTAAAATGATCTGTGAATTAAAGAATGATTTAAGCAAGCAAATACAGGCAACAATTGATTGCTTCAACAAAGAGAAAGAGGGCAAATAAAGGCAACCATTGATCACACCAACAAAGAGAAAAGGAAGCCAATACAGGTAGCAAAAGATTACTTCAAAAAAGAGATAGAAATTGTGAAAAAAAAGTCATAAATTCTTGAAATGAAGGAAACAATAAGCCAAACAAAAAATTCAATATAAAGCATCATCAACAGACTAGATCATGTGGAAGACAGAACCTCAGATAATAAAGAGAAAATATACAATCCTTTTTTTTTTTTTGGTACAAGGATTGAACTCACATGTACTCAACCACTGAGCTACATCCCCAGCCCTATTTTGTGTTTTGTGTAGAGACAGGGTCTCACTTGAGTTGCTTAGTGCCTTGCCATTGCTGTGGCTGGCTTTGAACTCATGATTCTCCTGCCTCAGCCTCCCAAAATGCTGGGATTACAGGCATGCACCACTGCACCTGGCTCAAAATATATAATCTTGAAAATAAAGTTGACCATATAGTGAAGAAGGTAAGAAACCATGAACAGAACATCCAAGAATTATGGGATAGCATCAAAAGACCAAGATTTATCAGGATAGAGGAAGGCACACACAGAGTTTCAAACCAAAGGAATGTACAATCTCTTCAATGAAATAATACCAGAAAATTCCCCAAACATGGAGATTGAATTGAAAAATCAAATACAAGAGGCTTACAGGACACCAAATGTACAAAACTACAACATATCTACACCAAGTCACATTATAATTAAAATGCCTAGCATACAGAATAAGGATAGAATTTTAAAGGCCACAAGAGAGGAATCTGATTACATAAAGGAGAGACCAATTTAGATCCCAGTAGATTTTTCAACCTAGACCATAAAAGCCAGGAGATACTGGAACAACATATACCAAGCTCTGAAAGAAAATGGATGCCAACCAAGAATCTTACATCCAGCAAAATTAAACTTCCAGCAAAATAAAAACCTTCCCTGATAACCAAAAATTAAAAGAATTTACAGCAAGAAAGCCTGAACTATACAACATTCTCAGCAAAATATTCCATGATGAGAAAATGATAACCAACAATGAAAATCTACAAAGGGAGAAACTATACTAAAGGAAAGGCAATCAAAGGAGAAACCAAGTAAGGTTAAAGCCAAAAATAAACCAAAATGACTGGGACTGCAAATCATATTTCAATAATAACCCTGAATGTTAATGGCCTAAATGCAATAATTAAAAGACACAGACTGACAGATTTGATTTAAAAAAAAAAAAAAAAAGACCCAACAATATGCTGCCTTCAAGAGATTTATCTCATAGGAAAAGATATCCAAAGACTGAAAGTGAAACGATGGGAAAAAATGTATCACTCACATGGACCATGTAAACAAGCAGGGGTTTCTATCCTCATGTCAGATAAAGTGGACTTCAAACCAAAGTTAGCGAAAAGGGATAAAGAAGGACATTTCATAGTGCTTAAGGGGATGATACATCAACAATACATAACAATCTTAAATATCTATGCTCCAGGGGCTGGGATTGTGGCTCAGTGGTACAGAGCTTTCCTCACATGCATGAGGCACTGGGTTCAATCCTCAGCACTACATAAAAATAAATAAAATAAAGATATTTTTAAAAAATCTATGCCCCAAACAATGGAGCATCTGTGTATATCAAACAAACCCTTCTCATCTACAAGAATCAGATAGACTGCGGCATAATAATATTGGGTGACTTTAGCACATCTCTCTCACCACTGGATAGATCTTCCAAACAAAAACTAAACAAAGAAATTATAGAACTCAATAAAACAATTAATAATTTAGACTTAAAAGACATATATAGAATATTTTATCCATCAATGGGTGAATACAATTTTTTTCTCAGCAGCACATGGATACTTCTCTAAAATAGACCATATGTTATGCCACAAAGCAAGACTTAGAAAATACAAAAAAATAGAGATACTACCCTGTGCTCTACTTAATCATAATGGAAGAAATTAGAAATCAATGATAAAATAAAAAATAGAAACTACTCCAACACCTGGAGACTAAATAATACGCTATTGAATGATGGATGGATAACAGAAGACATCAGGGAGGGGAGAAAAAACTTCTTAGAGGTAAATGAGAACTCTGATACAACATATCAAAATGTCTGGGACACTATGAATGCAGTGCTAAGAGGAAAGTTTATTGCATTAAACTCATTCATTTAAAGAAGAAAAAGTCAACAAATAAATGACCTGATACTGATACCACCAGTTACCTGTGATGAGTTCTGCTTCCTCACATGCTGAAGTATAACATTAGAGAAGCTCACCAAGGCAAGCATTTAAGCAGGGTTTATTTAAAAGAGGTTACACAGACTTCTGGGAGGGAGAAAGGGGTCATAGCTGGTATCCTGATATCCCCAGAAGTACACATGTTTTGTCTTTTATATGTCCTAAGCTTCCTTTGTTCTCCTGCTCTCTTCCTCTTTTCTCTCTCCTTCCCATTTATGTGACTAGGCCCAGGATGTTTGGTGGGATGGCCAAAAAGGTGAAGAGCACACAGATAGGGGAAAGGGCCCAGGTAGAGTGATTTGGGCAGGAGGGGGTCATAAGTAACAACTCCTTGGGACAGGTTACCTTAGCAACATGTTGTAGCAGGGGCAGGTTATCTTGATAAGGGTGGAGGAAGAGCTCTGAAGGCATTAGCATTTCAATTCCTCTCTAACTTCCCAGATGCAAATTGGCCTCCTTGATTTGATCTGACTCAACTTACCTATCTACACTGACTATCTGTCTAATTCTGGCTTCAATACTACATCTGAAAGCCCTAGAAAAAAAGGAACACACCAACAGCAAAAGAAGTAGAAGACAGGAAATACTTAAAATCAGGGATAAAATCAATGAAATTGAAACAAAGAAACAATTCAAAAAATTGACAAAAAAAGCTGGTTCTTTGAAAAAAAATTGACAAACCCTTAGCTGCCATCATGAAAAGGAGAGAGAAAATCCAAATTACTAAAATTCATGATGAAAAAGGAAATATTATGACAGACACTATTGAAATACAGAGGATAATTAGAAACTATTTTAAAAATTTATACTCCAGTAAAATAGAAAACTCTGAAGACACCAACAAATTTCTAGAGGCATATGACCTACCCATACTGAACCAGGAGGACATACAAAACTTAAACAGCTAAATTTCAAGCAAGGAAATAGAAGAGGCCATGAAGAGCCTGCTAACTAAGAAAAGCCTAGGACCAGATGGATTCTCAGCCAAGTTCTACAAGACCTTCAAAGAAGAATTAATATCAATACTCCTCAAATTATTCCATGAAATAGAAAAGGAGGGAACCCTTCCAAACTCATTCCATGAGGCTAGTATCACCCTGATACCAAAACTAGACAAAGACATCAAAGAAAAAAAAACTTCAGACCAATGTTCCTGATGAACATAGATGCAAAAATTCTTAATAAAATTTTGGCAAATTGCATACAAAAACATATTAAAAGCCGGGCATGATGGCACATGCCTGTAATCCCAGCACTTTGGGAGGCTGAAACAGGCGAATCATGAGATCAAAGCCAGCCTCAGCAATGGTGAGGCACCAAGCAACTCAGTGAGACCCTGTCTCTAAATAAAACACAAAATAGGGCTGGGAATGTGGCTCAGTGGGAAAATACCCTTGAGTTCAATCCCCAGTACCAAAAAAAAGAAAAAAATGTTAAAGAAATAGTGCTTCATGGTCAAGTGGGATTCATTCCAGAGACGCAAGTTTGGTTCAACATACAGAAATCAATAAATGTAATCCATCACATCAATAGACATAAAGATAAGAATCATATGATTATATCAATTGATGCAGAGACAGCATTTGACAAAATACAGCACTCTTTTATTTTCAAAACACTACAAAAACTAGAAATAGTAGGAACATAACTCAACATTGTAGAAGCTATTTATGCTAAACCAAAGGCCAACATCATTCTAAATGGAGAAAAATTGGAAGCATTCCCTCTAAAAATGGGTACAAGACAGGGATGCCCTCTTTTACCACTGCTATTCAACATAGTCCCTAAAACTCTAGCCAGAGAAATTAGACAGATGAGAGAAATTAAAGGGATATGAATAGGAAAAGAAGAACTCAAACTATCATTATTTGCTGATGACATGATTCTATATATCCAAAAAATTCCACTAGAAAATTTCTAAAATTAATAAATGAATTCAGCAAAGTAGCAGGATATAAAATCAATACCCATAAATCAAATGCTTTTTTATACATCAGCGATAAATCTTCCAAAAGAGAAATTAGGAAAACTACCCCATTTACAATGGCCTCAAAAAAGTAAAATACTTGAGAATCAATCTAACAAGAGTGGTGAAAGATCTCTACAATGAAAACTACAAGACACTAAAGAAAGAAATTGTACAAGATCTTAGAAGATGGAAAGATCTCCTATGCTCTTGGATGAACAGAATCAATATTGTCAAAATGGCCATATTACCCAAAGTGCTATACAGATTCAGTGCAATTCCAATTAAAATCCCAACATCATTCCTTATAGAAATAGAAAAAACAATCGTGAAATTAATTTGGAAAAATAAGAAACACAGAATAGCCAAAGCAATCCTTCACAAGAGGAAGAAAGCAGGAGGCATCACAATTCCAGACCTCAAACAATATTACAAAGCTATAGTAACAAAAATGACATGGTATTGGCACCAAAATAGACATGTAGACCAATGGCACAGAGACACAGAGACAAACCCACATAAATACAGTTATCTTATACTAAACAAAGGTGCCAAAAACATTGGAGAAAAGATAACCTCTTCAACAAATGGTCCTGGAAAAACTGAAAATCCATATGCAGCAAAGTGGAACTAATGCCCTATGTCTCACCACGCACAAAACTCAACTCAAAGTGGATCAAGGACCTAGGAATTACACCAGAGACCCTGTGACTAATAGAGAAAAAAGTAGGCCCAAACCTTCATCACATCAGATTAGGTTCTGACTTCCTTAACGAGACTCCTAAAACACAATAAATAAAATCAAGAATAAATAAATGGGATGAATTCAAACTAAAAAGCTTCTTTTCAGCTAAAGAAACAATCAATGAGGTGAAGAGCAAGTCTACATTTTGGGAGCAAATTCTTGCCACACACACATCAGATAGAGCACTAATTTCCAGGATATATAAAGAACTCAAAAAAACTGAACACCAAGAAAAACAAACAACCTAATCAATAAATGGTCTAAGGAATTGAACAGACACTTCTCAGAAGAAGATATACAATCGATCAGCAAATATATAAAAAAATGTTCAATAGCTCTAGCAATTAGAGAATGCAAATCAAAGCTACTCTAAGATTTCATCTCTCACCAGTCAGAATGGCAGTTATCAAGAATGAAAACAACAATAAGTGTTAGCAAGAACGTGGGGGAAAATGCACAGTCATACATTGTTGGTGGACTGAAAGTTAGGACAACCAATCTGGAAAGCAGTATGGAGTTTCCTTAGAAAACTTGGAATGGAACCACTGTTTGACCCAGCCATTCCACTCCTTGGTCTATACCCACAAGACTTAAAAACAGCATACTACAGTGACGCAGCCACTTCAATGTTCATAGCCACACAATTCACAATATCTAAACTATGGAACAAACCTAGATGCTCTTTAATAGATGAATGGATAAAGACACTGTGGCATATAAGCATGATGGAATACTACTCGTCATTAAAAGAGAATAAAATTATGGCATTTTCAGGTAAATGGAGCAAAGTAAGCCAATTCCAAAAAACTAAAGTCTGAATGTTCTCTCTTATAAGTGGCTGCTTATCCATAATGGGTGGGGGGGATGTGGGAAGAACGGAAGAACTTTGGTCAAAGGGGAGGGAGGGGACTGGAGGGGACATCAGGGCAGGGAAGATCGTGGAATGACATGGACATCATTGCCCTAGGTACATGTATGAGGTACATATTGTGCAACTCTACATCAGGTACAACCAGAGAAATGAAAAATTGTGCTTCATTTGTGTACAATGAATCAAAATGCATTCTGCTGTCATGTATGTATTACTAGAATAAATAAATTTTAAAAAAGAAAGAATTGTGTACAAGTTCAGGTCAGAGGCAAATGTTTTGACTGTTTTTGATCTAAAGCTGATTGCATCTGCATATGAGGAACAATCAGAGGCAGAGGGCCCTCTTTCCCCTGAAATATTTAAGTTTAATTAAAAATTTATAATGAAATTGAAAAACTACCAGTGAAAAGAGACAACTAAATTGAGATTAAACAACAGTAATCATAAAGATCAGTAAAGAGTGGCATGGTCCAAAAAGCAAAAGGAATGAACAACTCAGACTCCATTAAAATTAAACTTCTGGATTGGTTCCAAGATGGTGGTCTAGATGGACGCGGTGTTCCTAGCCTCTCCAGGACAGGGGTTTAAAGTAGTGGAAACACTATTTCTCAGGGAGTTTTTAGAGGACATGGGACAGCTGCCTTCACCAGGAACTCCACTAGCATGCCCACGGGGTCAACAGGCCCCAGCGTTTGCACAGGACCCCAGCCACAAGCTGGAGCAGGACTCTGACCTGGGGACTCTGGCACAGGACTCGGACCCATAGCCTGTGCACAGGATCCCCAGATGCAGTGCCCACACACCCCACAGGACCTCCCTTGGGTTACTCCCAGTTGGGACTCTGGCTGCTGCTCTTGTGTGGACCTCCATCTACCAGGGCGGAACCTCTCTGCTCACCTGCACCTGGGACAGGGGACAGGATCTGGAGACACACTTTTACTTCTGCACAGCGCACCACAGAGCTGCATCTCCCAACACCTCACCTAGCACCACCGGCCCTTCACCCTGTCTCTGAAGAAGACAGCTTCTTTGTGAGACTCTGGCTGTACGAGCTCTGACCTTAGCGGGCAGATACCAGTAAGCAACAGACAGTGCCACCTACTGGAGGCAAAGGGAAGCTACCCTGTTTATTTACATTGAGACTTTTTATTTTTTTCCTAATATTCCTTTTTTTGTTTTTTTTTCTCTTTTCTTCCTTTCTTTTTTCCCCTTTTCTCTATCTTGCTCTTTTCCTGCCCTCACATACCCAATATTTGTGAAACCAAGAATTTTTTATGTATTAGGCTACTGTGGACAGGGATATCTGATTAGTATATTGCAGTTGTATTATATAGTCTTATGACTTCCACCTGTACATTTTATTTTTTTAAATTTTTATGTGTCCACATTTGTTGTACTCTATCTTCCTACTTAGTGGTCTTCTCCAAATCTCTTCTCCTTTCTACTAATAGCCAACTTCTTTTGGATTCCTCTTTCATGCTTTCTAGGATCTAATAACTATATCCTCATTTCCTACCTCCCTGACATCTCATCCTACACCCCATCCTCAGTTCTCTCTAGCCCAGTAGGAGAAACTGTAGACCCTTGTACAAACCTATTGTTTATCTAGTAGATGCTAATTGAACTCATAAGTTCTGTATATTGTGACTAAGCCATAAATGTATTTAGGAGCTACTTGGTTTGAAACTATATATTGTTTGTATTGAGATCTGTCAATATTGGTCTCCCTCTTAAAGGAGAGGTATTGGAACCCTATAGGGAAACTATAAACCTATAGGATAAAAACTGTAACACCTCAGATCTGAAGTGCTAGAAGGAAACTAGCACACAAACAACATGAAAAAATAAGGGAAGAAAGTGCCTCAAACAAACCAAGATATTACATTATTAGAATCCATGGTTAGCACAGCAGAAGAAATGTCAGAGAAGGAGTTCAGTATGTACATAATTAAAATGTTCTGTGACTTAAAGAATGATATAATAGAGCAAATCCAGGCAGCAAAAGATCATTTTGATAAAGAGCTACATAGGCAAATACAGGAAGCAAAAGATTACTTCATAAGGAGGTAGAGATTCTGAAAAAGAACCAAACAGAAATACTCAAAATGAAAGAAACAATAAACTAAATTAAAAACTCAATAGAAAACATCACTAACAGATTAGATTACTTGGAAGTCAGAACCTCAGACAATGAAGACAAAATATTTAATCTTGAAAATAGAGTTGACCAAACAGTGAAGATGGTAAGAAATCATGAACAGAACATCCAAGAATTATGAGATAACATGAAAAGACCAAATTTAAGAATTATTGGGATAGAGGAAGACATAGAATTTCAAACCAAAGGAATGAGCAATCTATTCAATGAAATAATATAGAAAATTTTCCAAATATGAAGAACAAATTGGATGATCAAATACAAGAGGCTTACAGGACACCAAATGTACAAAATCACAACAGATCTACATCAAGGCACATCATAATGAAAATGTCTACTATTCAGAATAAGGAGAGAATATTAAAAGCCACAAGAAAAAGGAATCAGATTACATATAGGAGGAAACCAATTAGGATTTCTGCAGAGTTCTCAACCCAGATCTTTAAAGCTAGAAGAGCTTGGAACAACATATACCAAGCTCTGAAAGATAATGGATGCCAACCAAGAATCTTATATCCAGCAAAATTAAGTTTTAGATTTGAAGATGAAATAAAAACCTTCCAAGATAAACAAAAATTAAAAAAATTTACAGCAAGAAAGCCTGCACTACAGAACATTCTTGGCAAAATATTCCATGAGGAGGAAATGAAAAACAACAATGAAAACCTGCAAAGGGAGGAACTACACTAAAGGAAAGGTCAATCAAAGGAGAAACCCAGTAAGTTAAAGACTAAAAATAAGCCAAAATATCTGGAAATACAAACCATATCTTTATAATAACACTGAATGTCAATGGTCTAAACTCAGCAATTACAAGACATAGACTGGCAGATTGGATTAAAAAAAACACAATATGCTGCCTCCAAAAGACTCATCTCATAGACAGAGACACTCACAGATTAAAGGTGAAAGGATGGAAAAAAATGTATCACTCACATGGACTGTGTAAACAAGCAGGAGTTTTCATCCTCATATCAGATAAAGTGGACTTCAAACAAAAGTTAGTGAAAAGAAGGTCATTTCATACTGCTTAAGGGAATCATAAAGAAGGTCATTTCATACTACTTAAGGGAATCATATATCAACAGGACATAACAATCTTAAATATCTATGCCCCAAACAATGGGACAGCTATGTATGTCAAACAAACCCTTCTCCACTTCAAGAACAAAATAGACCACACACAATAGTACTGGGTGACTTTAATACACCTCTCTTGTCACTGGATAGATCTTCCAATCAAAAACTAAACAAAGAATCTACAAAACTCAATGGAACAATTAATAATCTAGACTTAACAGACATATATAGAATATTCCATCCTTCAACAAGCAAATACACTTTTTTCTCAGTAGTACATGGATCCTTCTCCAAAATAGGTCATATGCTATGCCACAAAGTTAGTCTTAGCAAGTACAAAAAAATAGAGATACTACCCTGCATTCTATCTGACCATAATGGAATGAAATTAAAAATTAATGACATTTTAAAAAAAAGAAGCTACTCCAAAACCCGGAGACTCAATAATATGCTATTTAATGATGCATGGGTAACAGAAGACATCAGGGAGGAAATAAGAAAATTCTTAGAGATAAATGAGAACTCTGATACAACATATCAATATCTCTGGGACACTCTAAAAGTAGTGCTAAGATGAAAGTTCATTGCATTAAGCTCATATATTCAAAGAAGTAAAAGTCAACAAATCAATGACTTGACACTATATCTCAAAGTCCTAGAAAAAGATGAACAAACTAACACCAAAAGAAGTAGAATACAGGAAATAATTAGAATCAGAGCTGAAATCAATGGAATTTAAACAAAGGAAACAATTCAAAAGATTGACAAAACCAAAAGCTGGTTCTTTGAAAAAATAAATAAAATTGACAAACCCTTATCCACGCTAATGAAAAGAGGATAGAAAATCCAAATTACTAAAATTTTTGATGAAAAAAGAAATGTCACAACAGACTCTGATGACATATAGAGGATAATTAGAAACTATTTTGAAAGTTTATACTCCAGTAAAATAAGAAAACCCTGAAGACACCAACAAATTTCTAGGGGCATATGATCTACCCAGACTGAACCAGGAGGACATTAACGACTTAAACAGATCAATTACAAACAAGAAAATAGAAGATGCCATCAAGAGCCTGCCAACCAAGAAAAGCCCTGGACCAGACTGATTCTCAGCCAAGTTCTACAAGACCTACAAAGAAGAATTAATACCAATATTCTTCAAATCATTCCATGAAAAAGAGAGTGAGGGAACCCTTCCAAACTCATTCTATGAGGCTAGTATCACCCTGATACCAAAACCAGAGACACATCCAAAAGGAAAATTTGAGACCAATATCCTTGATGAATATAGATGCAAAAATTCTCAATAAATTTTTTGCAAATCACATACAAAAGCATATTAAAAAAATAGGGCACCATGATCAAGTGGGGTTTATTCCAGTGATGCAAGGTTGGTTCAACATATGGAAACCAATAAACATAGTTCATCACATCAATAGACTTAAAGATAAGAATCACATGACTTATCAATTGATGCGGAAAAAGCATTTGATGAAATACAGCACCCTTTCATGTTTAAAACACTAGAAAAACTAGGAATAGTAGGAACATAACTCAACATTGTTAAAGCAATCTATGCTAAACCTAAATCCAACATCATCCTAAATGGAGAAAAATTGAAAGCATTCCCTCTAAAAATGGGAACAAGACAGGGATGCCCTCTTTCACCACTGCTATTCAACATAGTCCTTGAAACTCTAGCCAGAGCAATTAGACAGATGAAAGAAATTAAAGGGATATGAATAGGAAAAGAAGAACTCAAACTATCATTATTTGCTGATGACATGATTCTATATATAGAGGATCCAAAAAATTCCACCAGAAAACTTCCATAATTAATAAATGAATTCAGCAAAGTTGCAGGATATAAAATCAACACCTATAAATCAAATGCATTTCTATACATCAGCAATGAGTCCTCTGAAAGAGAAATCAGGAAAACTACTCCATTCACAATAGCCTTAAAAAAATACTTGGGAATCAATCTAACAAGAGTGGTGAAAAAACCTCTTCAATGAAAACTGCAAGACACTAAAGAAAGAAATTGAAGATCTTAGAAGATGGAAAGATCTTGCATGGTCTTGGATAGGCAGAATCAATATTATTAAAATGGCCGTATTACCCAAAGCGCTGTACAGATTCAGTGCAATCCCAATTAAAATCCCAAAGTCATTTCTTGTAGAAATAGAAAAGGCAATCATAAAATTTATTTGGAAAAATAAGAAACACAGAATAGCCAAAGCAATCCTCAGTAAGAAGAGTGAAGCAGGAGGCATCACAATACCAGACCTTAAACTATACTACAAAGCTATAGTAACAAAAATGGCATGGTATTGGCACCAAAATAGACATGTAGACCAATGGTACAGAATAGAAGACACAGAGACTAACCCACATAAATACAGTTATCTCATACTAGACAAAGGTGTCAAAAACCTACACTGGAGAAAAGATAGCCTCTTCAACAAATGGTGCTGGGAAAAATGGAAATCCATATGCAGCAAAATGAAACTAAAACCCTATCTCTCACCATGAACAAAACTCAACTCAAAGTGGATCAAAGACCTAGGAATTAGACCAGAGACCCTGTGCCTGATTGAGGAGAAAGTAGGCCCAAACCTTCATCACGTAGAATTAGGGCCCGACTTCCTTAACAAGACTCCTAAAGTGCAAGAAATAAAAGCAAGAATCAATAATGGGGATAGATTTAAACTAAAAAGCTTCTTCTCAGCAAAAGAAACAATCAATGAGGTGAACAGAGAGCCTACATTCTGGGAACAAAGTTTTGCCACATGCACATCAGATAGAGCATTGATCTCCAGGATATATAAAGAACTCAAAAAAATTAGACCAAAAAAACCAAACAACCCAATCAATAAATGGGCTAAGGAGCTAAATAGAAACTTCTCAGAAGAAGATATACAATCAATAATCAAATATATGAAGAAATGTTCAACATCTCTAAGCATTAGAGAAATGCATATCAAAACTAAGATTTCATCTCACCTCAGTTAGAATGGCAGATATCCAAAATACAAGCAACAATAAGTGCTGGTGAGGGTGTGGTGAAAAACGCACACTGAAACATTGCTGGTGAGACTGCAAATTGGTGCAACCACTATGGAAATCAGTATGGAGATTCCTTAAAAATTTGGAATGGAACCACCATTTGACCCAGCTATCCCACTCCTCGGCCTATACCCTAAAGACTTAAAAAGAGCATACTACAGTAATGCAGCCACTTTAATGTTTATAGAAGCTCAATTAACAATTGCTAAACTGTGGAAGCAACCTAGATGCCCACCAATAGATGAACAGATAAAGAAACTGTGGTATATATACACAATGGAATATTACTCAGCAATAAAAGAGAATAAAATTATGGCATTTGCAGGTAAATGGATGGAATTGGGGAACATCATGCTAAGTGAAGTAAGCCAATCCCAAAAAACTAAAGGCTGAATGTTCTCTCTGATTAGTGGATGCTGATACATAAGGAGAGTATAGGGGTGGGGAGCATAAGGGGAGTGGGGTGGGGGTGGGGAAATGGAAGAACTTTGGATGGGACAGGGGAAGGTTGGGGAGGAGAGAGGGGATGGGAGTATCAAAAATGGTGGAATGAGATGGACATCACTACCCTAGGCACATGTATGAAGACACAAATGGTGTGACTCTATCTTGTTTGCAACCAGAGAGATGGAAAATTGAGCTCTGTATATGTACTATGACTTGAAATGTATTTAAAAAATAAACATATATAAAAAAAGAAAAAAAGTTAAACTCCTGTCTTTTGAAAGACACTGTTATAAACATGAAGAATCACACCTGTAATCCCGACAGCAAAGGAGGCTGAGGCAGGAGGATTGCAGTGTGTGGCCAGCTTCAGTATCTTAGTGAAGCCCTAAGCAACTCGAGGAGACCTTGTCTCTAAATAAAAAATAAAAAGGGCTGGGAATGTGGCTCAGTGGTTAAGCACCCCTGAGTTCAATCCCTGGTGCCAAAAAACAAAAACAAAAACAAAAACCAAAAAATGCAGAAAAAAAGAAAATGAAGAGACAAGTCACAGAAGTTACACTCTGGGAGAAAATACCCATAAAACACAAATGCAGAAAGGAATTGTATGCAGAATTCTCAGTCGTTGATAAGAAAACACCCCAATACAACGTGGCCAAAGTGTGAATGGGATTTCATGGAAGCTGTCGAGTGGAGTGACATCATTGGGCTTGAGCACAGGAACCCTGAATGTCACCAGTGGGCACCAATGTCACAGGGCACCTTGCTTCGGATGCATGCGGCAGCTTCTTTGATCCATTTTAATTCATTTTTTTGCAGGGTGAGAGATAAGTCAGCCTCATCCTTCTACAGGCAGATCACCGGTTTTCCAAGCACCATGTGTCTTTCCTTCAGTGTATGTGTTTGACACCTTTGTCAAGGATCAGATGACTCTCGTCTTCTATTCTCTGTGTTTTCTGCTTCTCTTCTATTATCTCTGTTTGTGTCTTTTATTTTGTTCCGTTCCATGTGTCTGTTTTTGTCAGTTCTGTAAATATCACACGACCAGGACAAGATGAATTAAGCCACTCGGCAAGGCTTTATTGGAATGTGCGCCCTCGGACCAAATCCCTCGTCCATCAGAGCGTGTCAGGAGAAATGGCGCCAGAGATTCCGTTTTAAGAAAAACTGGTCAGGAAGGGGAGGGCTTGGGAACAGGAAGAGAAGGCCAGAGTCCTTCCTGGATAGGTCAGGAAAACTCACTGACTGACAGGAGGCGTGTCCACTAGTGACATCACATCTGGCTTGCAGCTCCGCTGACCAGTTTCCTTAATTGGGCATCTTAGACCCTGACCAGACCTAACACCCCAGCCTTTTTGGTGATATAGGACAGCAGATTCTGTCTGGCTACTTCGTGCGGGATTAGGGGCGTCAAGAGATGGGGGTGCGGCCGGGGCATTGGTCAGGCAGGGAGGCAGGGAGCCTCTGGTTGTCAGTCATGTTGCTTGAATGTAGAAACATCACCTGTGGGTAGGAACAGAAGCTTGGGGGAGATTACTGATTAACAGAAAAAGAAGGGGGGCTGCCGAGAAATTTTGAGTTTGGTGGGAGTCCAGCATGGTGGGAGTTCAAGGCTGGTCTATTCTGTAATGAAATTTGTTTAAGTTTTTAAGTAGCGATTACTGCATAATCAAGTCCTTTTGCCTTATCCCAGAGGCAGTGAATGGGGGCCAAGGAGAGCCTTACTATCACCAATAGAAAGATGGCCCTTTTTTGTCCTAGAAAGGGAGGTGGTAATTCAGCCCCATTGTACAGTTAAGTCCCCATAACAAGGCTGGAGAGGATGAGGCATGTAAACATAGCATTTAGTTTTTAATGTCACAGATGTCTATCTTTAAATTCGTTTAAATTCTCAGGAATGGCTGTGTTCTTGGTTTTGCTAGGTGTTTAAGATGAAGCAAGTCAAATTGACTTCTGTTCTTACCTAATGTTAAGAGTCACCTTTTGTTTTCCTGGGAGGCATCCTTGAGGAACTTGAGGGCAGCATGTTTGCTCTGCTAGTGCCATGTGCATTAGGACAGGTCAAGGTGTGGCGCTGACCACAAGTGGCTTCCCCGGGAAGCAGGAGGGACACAGTTTCCTCTTCAGTGACCTTCCTCTTCATTGTATGGCATTTGATTGTCTCTTTAATTCTCTAATGGTCTCAGAAATCTCCTTGATCAGGAGGTCCTGCAGCCCAGAGATGTAGAGTGCTTCAGAAAAGTTTCCTTCATTCCTTGGATTCAGGTTGACTCAAAGGGCAAAAGCCAAATACTGGGGTTTTTTTTTTTGGCCCTTTAATTTAATTTTAGTTTTTAAGTCTTGATCTTAAACACTCAGTAAGCCAATTTCAGCAGTCTTAAAGTAAGGGTATTGGGCTTTAACTTCAAGGCCTATTTATCCTATAGGTGGTGGCTGATTTATCTTAAAATAATCTGGGTTGCTTATTTTTGAAGTAGTACATCTGTAAAACATTAACAGGCAATAGTTAGAGTTTCAGTAAAATACAAAATAAAATTAACAGCAGCAAAACATTTTATTTGTGTAACAGCTTTCTCAAAGTTTGGCTGAGTTATATATTATGTCCCTGTTTGAAGTCCTAATGATCTTTACAACAAAATTAATCTTTTGAACATATCTTTAAATGAACTGGAGTCTCATCTATTTTGAAGCCATTGTAGTAAGCTGGGAGACAGAACTATCTCAGGTAAGACAGGGCTCCTTGTAAAATCTTAGCAGAATATTAAATAGGTTAGGTCCTCATTTATTTAAAAGATCATTCTGATGTAAAAATAATTTAAAGTCTTATCTTATTGATGATAAGTTCAGTTATAAAACATTAAATGATATGAATGGATATCATACAAGTTCAGTTTGGAGAACATCAGCTTGATAAAACATTTTTAAAGCTTCTATTTTAAAGACTTGTATACCTGGAAGATATGAACACATTTAATATAGGATCAGAATTACATTGATGTTATCACATTAAGTTTAGTTTTGAAAGAAAAATTTAAATGTTAACTTTTAAATTAGTCATAAACATAAATCTTAGAAATTTACCTTTCATTTATATCCACATCCCAAAATAATCCTTGTAAATTTTGAAGTTAGGCAAATTACTCCATTTCAATGATAAGTGTTAGGTCAGAGGCAGACACAGAAAACCAGACCCACCTGCTGTGCTGCGCGGCGCTGCACCAACACGGCACCAGAAAGTTTGCTTGGGAGGCAATTTTGGACTGTTTCCCGCTACCGTGCCACGCCGCATGGGCACTGCGCCAGAAAGTTCCTTGGGAGACAATTCTAGAACCTCTCTCTCCCTCATCACCGCCCGGAGTCAGCCCGCCCACTGTCGCGCGCGACAAACGCAGCACGCATGCGACGAACACCGCACGCATGCGCCGAATGCAGCACGCATGTGTCAAGCACACAAAAATGGCGGCCCCCAATGATCTGTACGGAAGAAGAAGTAAACTTACAGTATGAGAAGCTCCATGGCTCTCGGCTCATACCGGAAGAAATCTGACCTCACCAGCTGCACCAAACCAATCTCAGAGGACACTGGACTCTAAGTCAACACCTCTTCCTGGCCTCAAGCCTGCCTTTTCCGGATGGGGAGAGGCCTCATAACCCTGTGTAACACGAGGGATGGGGCCTTTTTCCCCCGACCTGTTCGAGCCTGGTGACTGGGCGGGGGACTGGTCCGGGAGCGTATTTCTCAGAATAAAAGCCTGTGTTGGTCCTGTTTCACTTCCATCTGGTCGTTCGTCTTACAATAAGAAATACCTTATGTTATTTATAGTACTTTAAATGAAACAGTAAAAGCCTTTAGAGATTTATAAACCTTTGTGTTGAAAGAAAGGACAATTGAGTTTAATCTTTAGATTTAAATTAAGTTTTGAATTAAAGGTAGGTATATCTAGTCTCAGTAGAGTGTAAAAAAACTTTTTATAGTTGGATAAAATACATCTGATCAGAAATCTTAATTTTAGTGCGCAGAGTCAAAATCAGGAACTTAAAAAATATACATTTAGAATTTAAAATCCTAGAATCCTGGAAAAAATGATATAGCAGTTAATTATTTTAATAAAGCAACAGGAGAAAAAAGGAGAAGGAGAGAGGAGGGAAGGAGAAAGAAATGTCAAGTTAATTTGGACATAAGTCCCTTTTGTTCTGTGCATTAACAATATCTATCTGGCAACAGAATTAAGAAATCAACCCGTTTTTTGCAGTGTGTTTTCTGCTTTTTGAGTCAATTCTCAATTGTTCCCAAGTCGGGAGAGCAGACAAAGGCAAATTAGCAGTTGGAGCTTCAGCTTTGGGGCGGTGGGGGAAAAGCTTTGTGAGTCTTGGAGGAGGGAGCTTACGTAGGTGTAAAGTAACCTCCTTTCCAGTTTTTTTTTTTTTTTGTTGAGCTAAGTAAGCCTGGGTGGAGGGGTGAGGGCGGTGGCTGCAGGACGCGGCGGGAGCATGGAGCCATATGGAGCTGTGGGCCGGGTGGAGCAGGTCGCAAAGGCCCGCTGGTGGTCACCGTGAGCTGCGGTGAGCGCAGCTTCGCCGGGATCCTGCTGGCGAAAAAGTGAGCAGGTGGGGATATGTAAAGAAATAAGTTAAATGACAAAATAACCAAATTAATGAATGGGTGAATGAATTAAACAGACACTTCTCAAAAAAAAAAAGAAAGAAAAAGAACTGCAAATAGTCAACAATACATGAAAAAATGCTTAGCATTGTTAGCAGTTACAGAAATAGAAATCAAATGTACACTGAGATTTCATCTCACTGCAGCCATTAAGGATGCAAACAATAATGAATGCTGGAGAGGATGTGGGGGAAAAGGGAAGACTTTTACACTTTTGGTGATTTCCCCTATGGAAATCAGTGTGGAGGTTCCTCAAAAGACTAGGCATGGAACCACCATATGCCCCAGCTGTACCACCCCTCAGTAATCGTCCTGAAGAATTAAAGTCATCATACTATAGTGACACCTGTGTCCCCATGTCTATAGCAGCACAATTCACAATAGCCAAACTATGCAACCAGCCTAGATGCCTATCAGTGGATCAGTGTAAAGGAACACGTGGTGTATACACACCATGGAGTTCTTATCCAGCCATGAAGAAGAATGAAATTATGTCATTTGCAGAAAATGGATGGAACTTGAGAACATTGTCTTAAGTGAAATAAGCCAAACTCAAAAGGTCAAGAATTACATTTTTATTAGATTATTATATTTATACATAATAATTGGGTTCATTTTGATGAAATCATATGCATGTGTGGAATTTTATTTCAATCCCTGTTCTCCCTCCTTTTCTCCCGTCCTCTCTTCCTCTATTTTTCTTCCTCTACTCTACTGATCTTCCTTTTGCACATTTATTTATTTTTTATTGGTACTTTCTACTGATACATAAAGGTGAAATTCCCTGTGTTTCATTTATATATGCAAATAATGTGATTGGTTAAGTGCATTCCCTTGTCTTCTTCCCTCCCCCATCTCCTTCTGTTCCACTAACTTCCCTATATCTATATGATATCAGATCCCCTTTCCCCCTGGTTTCTTTCTTTCCATTATTTGCTGTGGCATCCACACATGAAAGAAAGCCTTTGACCATTGACTTTCTGAGTCTGGCTTATTTCACTTAGCACCATGTTCTCTAATTTCATCCATTTACTAGCAAATGCCATAATTTCATTCTTATTTTTGGCTAGGGTAGAATTCTGCTGTGTATATATATGCCACATGTTCTTGATCCAATCATCTGTTGAGTGGGCTGGTTCCATAACTTGGCTATTGTGAATCGTGCTGCTATAAACCCTGATGTGGTACATCAGCATCATACGCTGATTTTAGTTCTCTTGGATCAATACCAGCATGTGGGATAGCTGATCATATGGTGGTTCCATTCCTAGTTTCTTGAGGAATCTCCACCCTGCTTTCTAAAGTAGTTGCACCAATTTGCAGTCCCACCAACAATGTATGAGTGTGCCTTTTCCCCCACATCCTCATCAGCATTTATTATTATTCATATTCTTGAAAATTCCATTCTCTGAAGTGAGATGAAATCCTAGTGTAGTTTTGATTTGCATTTCCCTGATTGCTAAGAATGTTGAACAGTATTTCATATGTTCTTTGGCCTTTGTGTTTCATCTTTTGAGAAACGTCTGTTTAGTTCTTTTACCCATGTATTGATTATCTTTTTTTGAAGTCAAATGTTTTGAGTTCTTTATATATTCTGGACATTGGTCCCCTGCCAGAGGAGCAGCTGGCAAAGATCCTCTCCCTTCTGTCTCTTCACACTCATTTCCTTTGCTGCGCAGAAGCATTTTATTTTGAGGGCATCCCACTTACCGATTCTCCATTTTATTTCTCTCTCTCTCTTTTTTTTGTGGTGCTGGGGATTAGAACCCAGGGCCTTCTTCATGCCAGGCAAGCACTCTACCAACTGAGCTATATCCCCAGCCTTAGGTTTTATATCTTGAGCATCAGAGGTCTTATTAAGAAAGTCAGTGCCAGCACCAATACGATGAAATGTAAAGGTCCTGTTTTCTCTCATATGTGGAAGCTGGGGAGGAAAAAGTAAAAGGAAAGTGGGGGGAATCTCATGAAAACTGAAGGGAGATCAATAGAGGAGAGGAAAGGGGCCGGGGGAGGGAGGAGGAGAGGGAAAGGGGAAGTACTGAGGAATAATATTGGCTAAACTGTATTGTTATACCGTGTGCATAGACAGACATTTAATAACAAATTCTACCATTGTGTACAAATACAATGCATCATAAAAGAAATATGGAAAAATGGGGGAAAAAGAAATACAAAGAAATATAAAATCCTAAATTGGAAACAGCGAAAGACTCTGACCTGGTAATGCACAGGGGTCCGCTTCCTCCTGTGAGCGTGGCACTTGCCGCTCAGCTACTGTGGTTTATTTTGAAGCAGACACATTTTCCCCTTTCTTTTTCCCTCTCCCCCTCACTAATCTGGGGAAGCAGGATGGCCCTTCGTCCCATCCTGGGCCTGGTTATCTGTCCTTGAGCACACACACCAGAGCAATGACGTGACT
>PVHX01016109.1:7868-44442 GCA_004024805.1 Geosciurus inauris
AAAGTTTGAATGCCTATTATATGCCAGGAAGTGTCCTAATTACTAGAAAGATAGTATTCAACAAAGCACCTGAAAACCTGTCCTGGAGCATTCCTTCTAGTGGGAGGAAGACAATGATAGAATAAAGAAGTAAAATGTCATGTATTATAGTTGCTATGGAGCTGGAGGTATGGCTCAGTGGTAGAGTAGGTTCAATCCTCGGCACACACACAAAAAAATTAAGTTGGGCTGGGCTGTAGCTCAGTTGAGTGCTTCTTCCTAGCGTGTGAGGCCTTGGATTAGGGATTTGATCTCTAGTACCACTGAAAAAAATAAAAATAAAAAAAATATATATACACACACATATGTATACATATAATACATACATACATACACACACCCATGCGTGAAGCAGAAAAATAGATCAGGCAAAGGGCTGGGAGTACTGGAGGTAATAGCAGAGATGGTTGGTCAGGAAGGCCTCAGGAGTAAGTGACCTTTGAGGAAAGCCTTGAAGCAAGTGAAAGATTTGAGTCTGAGAATGGCTGGCAGATAAGTGTTCTAGGTGGAAGGAATGGTCAGGGCAAAAGCTGTGTGAGCAGCAGTGAGGGGACGAGGGACAGTGGAGGAATAAGCAAAGGAAAAAGTAGAGGTGAGGAGAGGGAAGAGAGGGGATGGTTGGATGCTTTCAGAAGAATTTATTCTTTCTGACAGAACAGTGAGGGAGAGTTTGAGCAGAGACAGGGAGTGATCTGACCTACTTTTTAAAAGGATGACTCTGCATAATCTGTTTTTAGAAACTCAACTCTTATCATTTTGGAACATAAGTCCCTAGCTTCCTGCTAACAATTTCATAAAATATTGTTGCTTGGTAGTGTTTTTGTATTCATGGTTCTGATAGGCCTCTTTAGCAGGTCAGCTTAGATTTTGATCAATCACAAGCATTCACAGGGTGACACCCAAATAACACGATGTGTGGTGAGGAGGCCTGTGGAGGATCCTCCTGGAATTTCTGTCAGCCCCACACTGCTGCTTCCACTTTCCCAGGTGAAAAGCTTGAAAGAGGAAAGCTAGCTCTTGCTCAGAAAGAAGTTAGAAACTCCTGTTCCTAAGAAGGATAATATGAAGTTGGTAGTAATATAAGGTGTCCCCGCTCCCAGAACCATTTTGTTTGTTTTTTAAAATGGGGTCTTGCTGTGTTACCTAGTCTGACCTCTGACTTTTGCCTCAGCCTCCCAAGTAACTGGAATTACAGACATGTGCCACATGCACAATGCCATGAATTATTATTTTTTAATTCATATACATACTGATTTGGGGTATTTGCATAGGTGTCAGTATCTCAAAACTATGCCTGGTTGAGGCTGGGAGTGTAGCTCAGTGGTAGACTGCTTGACTGGCATTCAGAAAGACCTGGATTCAGTCTCTGGTACTACACAAAATAAATAAAAATAAAGAAATTAAACCTGGTTAAGAGGTCAGAGGGTAAAACTTTATGATTAGTGATGAATGGGGAGAATTGAGCTTTAGCCAGATTTTAAGACTCTGAGCTCTCAGTACAGACACATACCACTTGGACTGTTCCAGCTGTGGGCATGATACAGGAAAGGCTGTGCTTTGTGTCTCCTGGACCACTACAGTAGTTGCCTCCATGGTATTTCCTATACTCTCTGGTCCTCCAACACCTTTTATATATATATTTATTTATTTTTATGTGGTGCTGAGGATTGAACTCAGTGCCTCACATGTGCTAGGCAAGTGCTCTACCACTGAGACACAACTCCAGCCCCAGCATTCATTCTTTTTTTTGTGGTACTGGAAATTGAACTCAGGGGCACTTGACCACTGAGCCACATCCCCAGCCCTATTTTTGTGTTTTACGTAGAGACAGGGTCTCACTGAGTCGCTTAGCACCTCACCATTGCTGAGGCTGGTTTTGAACTCACGATTCTCCTGTCTCAGCCTCCCTAAGTGCTGGGATTACAGGCTTGCGCCACCGCGTCCGGCTCCATCATTCATTCTTTATACAGCAGGTCAAATGAACCTCTCCATATTCATTCATCTGATCATACTTATCCTAGCTTCAGTGGCTTCCCACTGGTCTTGGTATAAAACAAAACCCTTAACAAACACTCCATAATGGTTTGACTTTTTTTTTTTTTTTTTAGTTGTTGATGGATCTTTATTTTATTCATTTATTATTTATATGTGGTGCTGAGGATCGAACCCAAGTGCGAGCACGCTACCACTGAGCCACAACCCCAGCCCTGGTTTGACTTTTACCTAATTCTCCAATTCCTTCACACTCCTCCATCCATACCAACAGCCCTGCCTCAGGCTAGGCTTCACCATCTCCTTCCTGTCTGGAAGCACCTTTTGTTTCTAATTGCACATAGGTAGATAACCCCACTTAATTGATCAAATCTCAGGACCACTTTTTTAAAGAGCCTTGCCAAGACTAAGTCAGTGCTCTTGTGAGAACTTTCATCACACTCTATACCTTCCACATAGCACTTCCTGCAACCGCAAATTGGTTTTTATATATATCATCACTTGGTTAATGTTTATTTCTACAACCTATAATTCTGTGAAATCAAGGATACACTCTGTTTTTGGTTATTATTATATCTGTACAAAGTACAGTGTCTGGCTTCTGAGAGGTGCTCAATAAATAGGGGAAACTGAATAAATAAATGTAAGTTTCATTATGGGGATGGGCTCCAGTCAATTTGAATAAGAATGAGAAACTTGGGCTGGGGCTGTGGCTCAGTGGTAAAACGCTTGCCTCGCATGCCTGAGGCACTGGGTTCGATCCTCAGCACCACATAAAAATAAATAAAGATATTGCGTCCATCTACAATCAAAAAAAAAGAATGAGAAACTTAGCGGATGGGAATATGGTTCAGTGGTAGATTGCTTGCTTCACATGCATGAAATCCTGGGTTTGGTCCTCAGCACCGTACACACACAAAAAATGAATGAGAAACTTGAGTGTCCATTTCACCTTCCCCAAGGTCAGAGCTGGCTTTTCTAATGCCACAGATCTGTTCCTTCTCTTTTTTTGGTCTTCTCCTAAAAAAATCTCTGTGGAGATATGACTTGTACAGCCCTGTGGGGTGCGTACAACAGAAGACCTATGAATTGAGCTAGAACAGGAAGATATATCACGGCTCTTTACCCTAACCAAGGCTGAGCCTGAGTGGATCCTTCAATCTCCCATGACTGAAGTTGTCCTGTGTTTAGGAAAGGTGTTTATTTGTATTCTAAACTCATCCACATAACTAAAATGACTTGTTTACAACAGGGTGCAGTGGTACATGCCTGTAATCCCAGCAGTTTAGGAGGCTAAGGCAGGAGGATCACAAGTTCAAAGCCAGCCTCAGCAAAAACAAGGTCCTAAGCAACTCAATGAGACCCTGTCTTTAAATAAAATAAATAAATATATATATATATAGGCTTGAGGATGTGGCTCAGTGTTCAAGTGCCCCTGAACCAATCCTCAGTACCAGATTTTCATCTGGGAATATAACTCAATGGTAGAGCACTTACCTTGTATGCATGAGGCTCTGGGTTTTATCCCCAGTATGGGGCACAAGGGGAGGGAGGATTCATTGCTTGTATCCATTGGCAGCCTCACAGCAGACTCTCTGGAATTCACCTGAGTTTATTGGGACAGGTGAGGACATCCTCTATATCCCTCACTGGTATAGTCTTCTTCATCTTCTCATGGAGGCTATATTGGCTAATACCCTTTGTTCCAATCTTTTTTTTTTTTTTTAAGAGAAAATTAACTGGTGAACTAATATTATAAAATATTTAACCCCATTATTGGAATGAAATAATATCTAAAAAATGCAAATTTTTAGAAGGAGGCTCCACTCCAACTTTATAGCATGAGACACTGAGGGAGGAGCTAAGAACTCCACAGGTTTACTGTTCTGAGAAGGATGAGGAACAGCAGTCCATGTGTAAGTTGCCATCTAGTCAGTGCTTATCAGAGCTTAATGTACATCAAAACCCCCTGGGGGACTGGGTGTGTTGGCTTATACCTCTAGTCCCAGCTACTCAGGAGGCTGAGGGCAGCAAGGATTGCAAGTTTGAGGCCAGCCTAAGTAACTCAGCAAGATCCTGTCTCAAAAAGAGGGGTGGAGGGTATTCTAGGGAAGTAGCTCAGTGGTAGCATGCTTACCCAGTATTTGTGCAAGGCCCTGGGAGCTAGACACAGTGACATATGCCTGTAATCCCGGTGAGATGGGTGGCAGAGACAGAAGGATCACAAGTTTGAGGCAAGGCCCTAAGCAACAAAGTGAGACCCTCTCTCAAAATTAAAAATAAAAAGGGCTGAGGATGTGTCTTTTTTTTTTTTGGCACCGGGGATTGAACTCACATGATTTTGTAAATCATGTGTAGTGCTAAATTCTGTTGACATTCCTTTACCACTGAGCCACATCCCCAGCCCTATTTTGTGTTTTATTTAGAGACAGGATCTCACCAAGTTGCTTAGCACCTCACCATTGCTGAGGCTGGCTTTGAACTTGCGATTCTCCTGTCTCAGCCTCCCAAAGTGCTAGGATTACAGGCGTGCACCACCGTACCCAGCCAGAGATGTCTTAGTGGTAAAGTGCTCCCGGGTTCAATTCCCAGTACCAGTACCTATGTATGTATGTATGTAATTCTATGTGTATGTGTATATTTTATATATATATATGCACACATATATATATTAGAACAGTGTCTAGTACTCAAATGTTTGTTGTTATTAGAGCACTTGATAAGTGGGCAGCAGTCATCATCATTACTGGTTTTCATATTTAACTGAAGGCAACATAGGTGCTTATATTGTTACTATGTGATAAGGAAAGTCACTCCCTATTTTGAAATTCATGTATGTTTAGATATCGCATTTTCTAGTTCCTTTATTTTATGGAAAAGGAAAGAAACCTAGAGAGATGTATAATTTACCCAAGATTATGCAGAGTTGGACTCAGAGTTAGGATTAGAACTCAGATTCCTGGCTGATTTGGCCACAGTACTTTACATCAAACAAAATGACCGTTGATCTGAGCTGATTCTTTTTAACAGGGAAATATGGTCATTTTTATAACACTCTGCTTAGCTTTCTTGTATTCATTGAACTTGAGCTTTGATATTTTGTAAATCATATGTAGTGCTAAATTCTGTTGACATCCCTTTCTTTTAGGTTGCCAGCATACTTTGTTGTCCCCACCCCTCTTCCTGAAGAGGATATGCAACGCTTTCAGGGTCATGGCATACCAGTAAGTGTATCTGGAAACCCAAAGAGACATGGGTTGCTCATTGGCCCATCCTTGCAAAATGATCCTACTTAAAGCTCTTGGCTTCGGTATTCAGGAGTTTGTCTTCAGTCCAAGAGTAATCCAAAAATACCATAAGGACTCCCTAGAGGAGTCTCTTAAACATGAGGTTCTGTGGGACAGAGTTCTGAAGATTTCGTAAATGCACTTGCTTTTGTTTTTTGTTTTCTTTTGTTTTTATGGTACTAGGGATTGAACCGAGGGCCTTGTGCATGTGGGGCAAGCATTTTACCAACTGAGCTATAGCCTTAGCCCTGCACTTGAGATTTTAGAAAATACATTGAAAAGCTTTAAGAAGATTATAGATTTGTCTACTATTCAAAGCAGGCCTGGTTTAACACCTAAGCCATTTTGATCCTGAGCTGACCACTCTAAGGGTAGTAGAATTTCAGATTTTTTTTGGCTGGCACAATTAATCTCAGTATGGGCATGGTAGTGTCTTCTCCCAGAGATGACATGAAGTGCCATCTTAGTTTTTACTGAGTAGAATTAAAGCCACATTAAAGATGGCTCCCATACGATTCTATTCAGTAAATCGTATGGGAGCCATCTTTAATGTGGCTTTAATTCAGTAAAAACTGAATAAAATTGTATGGGAGCCATCTTTAATGTGTCACTGATCAAAGAAGGCAAAACTCTGGCAGTCATCGCTATTTCTAATTGGAGATTGGGAGTTGCCAGGCCTTCAGGGAATTTAGTAAGGAATGGGAATTATTAATAGTTGGTATGCTATCTACATGGCTGGTTCACCAAAAGGATCACTTCTGGGTGGGAAGCAAGGTGTTGAAGCAAGATTACATGCTCAGAAGCCCGTGGAGGCCAGGTAGGCAGTAAGCAAGGCCCTTGCAGTAAACCAGAGACCCTCTATTTGGTCTAAGGGTGCAGCTCTTTAGCACCAGCTAGTTCGTGCCATGTGGGAATATGAGCTGAGTATTGCCAGATGTCTTGATTTTTCAGAGGTAGCCAGAAGATACAGTTTCTATGTGCATTTTTTTGATCTCTAAATATACGCAGCTGATGCAAAAGTTTAAAAAACATGTGTTTGTGCCAAAGTTGGATCATATCCCACTAATTTGCAACCTTTGGGCAATTTGGGTAGCAGTTCCAAACTTTCTGGTCTCAGAACTCTTGATACTCTTAGAAATTACCAAAGCTCTTTCCAAGAGTTTTTGTTTATATGGGTTGTAACTGTTGATGCTTGTCATGTAGAAAATTCAGACTGAATTTTTTGGTTGTTGTTGTTATTTTTAATTTAAGTAATAGCCAGGCAAGTGGCACATGCCTATAATCCAAGCTGCTCAGGAGACTGAGGTATAAGGACCACAAATTTAAGGCCACCCTAGGCAACTTAGTGAGACCCTGTCTCAAAATAAAAAAGAATGGGAGTATAGCTCAGTGGTAGAATGCCCCTGGGTTCAATCCCTAGTACCACAGAAATAAAATAAAAAAGGGCTGGGTGTATATAGCTCAGTGGCAGAGTGCTCACCTAACATCTCTGGGTTCAATCCCCAGTACCACAAGAAAAGAAAAAGTTAAGTAACATTACATGTAAGCATAAATGTTTCTATGAAAAATAACTATACCAAACAGCAAATTCAAATAACATTATTTTACATTCTTGTAAATAGAAGACAGTTGGATTCTAATATCTGATTCTCTTTTTCAGTCTGTTGTGGTAATGTTGGGGTTCAGTTCAAGTATATAAATAAAATTTAGCTTCACACAGATGTATATTTGGGAAAGGAAGGAATATTTAATAGCCTTTTTTGAGAATGTTTAATAGCCTAATTGAGAATATTGTTCTCTGATGGTACACCAGAAAGTGTGCAAGTGAAAGTTTCATAAAGGTTATTTGTAGTAAGTTGTCTGAAAACATAGTGAACTTTCCATTCTCTGTTAAATTAAAACCGTTGGTCTATTTTACATTTTGAGTGGATCTTAAAATATGTATGATTTTGTACTAGTATACCTTGGCCATTTGGAAAATATGGGTTCATAGGTTATACAAACCTTCTATCAACACATTCCATTATATAATTTTTTTAAAAAATCTTATTCATTAATACTGTCATCTCATCAGAAGAGTCTTTAAATGTGGGGAATCTGCCCAGTAAAAGTAGCAGATACTAGTTTTCAAAAATTCTAAATTTTGCTTGAAAGCTTAATATTTTTATCATTGACAGGTTTATCGGTTATTTTCCATGAAGTGATAAACTCACTTTATTCTTTTTTTCTTTTTCTTTTTCTTTTTTTTTGTTACTGAGGATTGAACTCAGGGGCATTCGACTACTGAGCCACATCCCCAGTCCTATTTTGTATTTTATTTAGAGACAGGGTTTCACTGAGTTGCTTAACAGCCTCACTTTTGCTAAGGTTGGCTTTTGAACGTGCAATCCTCCTGTCTCAGCCTCCTAAGCCACTAGGATTACAGTCCTGTGCCACCACACCTTGCCACTCCATTCATTTTTCAAGAATGAATATCTGCCAGAAAGCAAAGTCTGAACACCCATAATTTGTATGTCAGTCATTCTTCAATTCCACAAAAAAGAGAACAAGTTCAGTTCTCAGTTAAGTTACATAAGAGCTTTTTCTTGGGACAGATATTTTAACTTTAGTGCTTATTTCCAATTCTTTCACACAGAATTTTTTTTAAAATATTTATTTATTTTTTAGTTGTAGGTGGACAGAATATCTTTATTTTATTTTTTATGTGGTGCTGAGGATCAAACCCAGTGCCTCACGCGTGCTAGGCGAGCACGCTACCACTGCGCCATAACCCCAGCCCCTCACACAGAATATTTAAAAGACATGTGATGGTCAGCATTAATAAAATCAATAACTTTTAATCTTTCATTAAGGACAATCTCAAAAGAGTCAGATATCTTTCCTGCTATTGGTATCCATGAAGAACACAGTGACAATCAGTACAGTTATGTGGCCCTTCCTTGATTGGTGCTAAGCCTCCACTACATTTGCATCATTTCAGATTGACCGAAAGGTACATAATTTCATCAATTCCAAATATAAAACACATTGCTGCCATTACATTTTACCTACCACTACACTTGCATCATTAGTGCAGGTGTCAACACAGTGGAAAAAACAAATTATATGTTAGTGTTATTATGAAAATAGTTGTGGCCTCTCAGATCACCTGAAAAGTTTTGAGACCTCCCATTTAGATACTTTGAAAATCACTGTCTTAGAGGAATTATCAGCCTTTCATAGAGCAATCTAGAAAAGAAAGTGTGTTCTATTGGAAGAAACAAAGATGAATTATTGCCAGGTGTAGTGGCACATGCCTGTAATTCCAGCAGCTGGGGAGGCTGAGGCAGGAGGATTGTCAGTTCAAAGCTAGCCTTAGCAATTTAGCAAGGTTCTAAGCAGCTCAGCAAGAACCTGTCTCAAAATAAAAAATAAAAAGGGCTGGGAATGTGATTTAGTGGTTAAGCACCCTTGGGTTTAATTCCTTGTTACCCCCCCACACCCCCCAAAAAGAAAAAGAATTATCCACATATGTAGATTTACATATATTGTGTTCTGGCCAGGCCTTGGGGCTGAGAAGTAGAAAATGTTCTTATAAGATCTAAGTGAAGAACACCAACTTTTCAATCATTAGATCTGCTTTAATTATATATTCTGAAAGTCATTAGTTGGGTTTGTAGGAATGGACAGCAGAAAAATGATATACAGGATGGAATGTACACATCTATCCAGGGGAACACAGAGCTTGCAGTCCTCCCTCCCCACCTCCTTCCTTCCCTCCCCCTCTCCTTCTCCCTCTCTTCTCTCACTACTTCTTCCTGTCACTCTCTCACTACCCTTTGCCTTGCTAGGGATGGAACCCAAGGCCTTGTGCTTGCTATACCCCAGCTTGCCTGCCTGTCTGCCTTCCACTGGGGATTAAACCCAGGGATGCTCTACCACTGAGCTCCCTCCTCAGCCTCTTGAATCTCTGGGATTGTGTTATGGGTTCTTGTGCCTGGCTTTCTTTCTCTCTTTTAATGTAAGATTTTTATTTGACTGGAACACTAAGATCACCAAAAATAACCTTAGACAAATTAAAAAGCAATGTGTTTTATATTTGGAATTGATGAAATTATGTACCTGAACCTAGAAAACCCATACCTTTCAAAGATTCCTTTAGAATTATTAGTATTGCAAATAGGGACCACTTTAACCTCTTGCTCTTTGTTTTGTTTAAGGCAGAATTTATCAATTTAGGCACTACACACATTTTAGGCCAGATAATTATTTATTTTGGGGTTATCATTATAGAACATTTAATGTCATTGCTGCCAGTAGCACTCTCCAAGTTGTGATGACCAAAGTATGTCCAGATATTGCCACATGTCCCTTGTGGGGCAAAACACAGGTTAGGAATTCTGCCTTAAAATGATCTATATTAGTGTTTCTTGGTTAATTAGTGTTTCTTGGTTAATCATCAGATATGTCTCAAGCAGACTTATAGAAAATATGACAGTCAAGTAGCATGAGCATTCATAAGCATCCGCCTTGTCCGTCCTTGTCATTTCTGTTAAGCCTACTCCTGTTTAAACTGTGTTCCTTTGTTTTTGGTGGTTGATGAGTAGATAACATAGTTAAGCTTATGTTAAAGCAGAAGAAGGGGTTTGCAAAAATATAAAACAATGCCATTTTTCTTTATTTTTTATTTGTATTTATTTATTTATTTTTGGTGGACCCATGTTGGGATGGAACCTAGGGCCTCACGTATGCTAGGCAAGCAAGCACTCCACCATTGAACTATACACCACCTTTTTTTTTGAAACAGGATCACACTAATTTACCCAGGCTGGGTAACCTGCAGTCCTACTGCCTCAGCATTTTTTTTTTTCTTTTTTCTTTTTTAAATTTTTTTTAGTTGTTGATGGATCTTTATTTTATTCATTTATTATTTATATGTGGTGCTGAGGATCAAAACCAGTGCCTCATGCATGCTAGGCAAGCGCTCTACCACTGAGCTACAGCCCCAGCCCCCTGCCTCAGCCTTTTGAAGAGCAGAATTACAGGCATGTACTACTAAAGTTAGCAAATGCCACTTGTGTGTGTGTGTTTAAAATGTTATTTATATCAACATGCAATTGGTTTATTATTGTTTTAAAATGAATTAATATTTTTTTTAATATTTTTTTTTTTAGTTGTAGATGGACACAACGTCTTTATTTTATTGCTTTGTATGTGGTGCTGAGGATCGAACCCAGGGCCTCACGCATGCGAGGCAAGCGCTCTACCACTGAGCTACAATCCCAGCCCATGAATTAATATTTTTAAAGTCCCTCAGTTTTAATTTCTAGCGTGTTAAATATCAATAGCTGCAATCCATACAAATACAAACTATTTGAGTCCTAAATGATTTTTTTTTTTTTTTTTTTTGGTATTGGAGATTGAACTCAGGGGTATTCGACCCCTGAGCCACATCCCCAGCCCTATTTTATGTTTTATGTAGAGACAGGGTCTCACTGAGTTGCTTAGTGCCTCGCCGTTGCTGAGTCCTAAATGATTTTTTAAAAATATAAAAGATATAAGATCAAAAAGTTTAAAAACCACTGATCTACAATATTATATAACATTTCCTCCAGGATCTGGTAAGTACCACTTAATCAATAGTAGCAGTTAAGCTGGGTGAGGTGGCACACACCTATAATCCTAGCAACTCAGGATTCTGAGGCAGGAGGATTACAAGTTCCAGGCCAGCCTACACAATTTAGTGAGACTCTGTCTCAAAATAAAAAAAAAAAAGGACTGTGAATGTAGCTCATTGGTAAAGTGCCTCTGGACTCAATCCCCAGTACTATCACCACCATTATCACTATTGTCATCAAAATAATAGCAGCAGTTATTATGCAGTAGGAGCACAGGAGAATAGTAAGATTAAAGAAATACTATGGGCCTATACTGTGAAGGGCCTATAGTATCTATAGGGTTTGTTTTTTAATTGTGTTAAGATATACATAACAGTATATTCACAATGTTGTGCAATCATTACCAGGATCTAGTTGCGGAACATTTCCATATTTCCATGCTTTTTTGTCCTGGCTTTTCACCTAGTCTGTTTCTTCTTGCCTTCACATTCGCCTCTAAAGCAATGACCCTCAGAATTCATCAGTCCATTCAGATTCTTGCTACCATTTTAGCGACTTTGGGCTCCTTGAGCCTCCACTGGTCTCTGACCCTGGGTTTTTATCTTTTTAAATTTTTGCTCTGGGGCAAATGAGTGTTTCTGTAGATTATTCAAACCAAATAGCAGATTCTGCTTAATGGGATTCATGAAAAAAGTGTAGGCATCCTTGCCTCCACTGGGCCCTTGTCCTGCTCAGGACACAGTTGCTGTATCCTGCCCTGATATAGTTGCTGTATCATACTTTCCTGAATAAACACATTTTCATTTCATTTGTAAAATCGTTCTTAATTCTTATGCTCTTGACTATGACCTTTCCCCTACTTTAGTGGGATCCACGACTCCCACAGCTTACTTTTCTTGACCTCCTATTGTTTCTCTCTGTGCCCCTGCTTCCTTCATACCAAATCTGAATTTCTGCTGGCAATATTGGTTGCTTTGTCTGGAGCCTGGTTCCATCAGCCTTCCCTTTTCCATAATTATAATTCTAAAGCATGTTCTGCTTGCTTGCATGCCCCCTCTCTCTCTCTCTAAGGCATCTTTAAGTCTCTGCTAATCCAGGGAAGCCCTTAAGTATATTCACAGTGTTGTGCAATAATTACCATGATCTAGTTCCGGAACATTTCCCTATCTCCGTGCTTTTTTGTCCTGTAAGTAAGGAAGCTACTACCTTACCACCTTGTTCTCTTTTCCTGTAACTGCCCAACATATATAAACGGTCTACACTTGTTTTTTTCCACTCATTTCTTTTTCAAACCCAGGCTGCACACATGCTAAGAGCACACTCCACCACTGAGGCACACCTCCCCAGCTCCTATTCTTGGAACATGACTTCTACTCCCCCTATTTGGACACTACCCTCCCAGAGGAGATTGAGTTTTGAGCGCTCCACTTCTCTATAACATTGTTGCAGTTTTTGACTAATTATTTCATGGCTTTGGAAACACTGTACTCTGTTGGTCCTCTTACTGCACTACTTTCTAACCTGGGATTGTAGGTGTTCTTCTAAAGCTCTTTGACTCTACCAAGAGACACCTTAAAATGCACCCAAAAAACAAGTAACAAGTAATTCCTCCTTTAAAAAATAAATGTGATAAAAATAAACTGATTCTTGTCTGTTGTTAAGTAATTTGTACTAACTCTGTAGCTCTTTCTCAAGAGAAACTACATATTATAACAGAAGACTTTTTGCTAAATTCCTGAGAAGTCTCCCTCTGACCAGGAATTTTACTCCTTTCTGCTCACTCTTTCAAATAAAGAATGGTAAGAATAAAGAATAAAGCTGGGTGCGGTGGTGCAAGCCTGTAATCCCAGCACTTAGGGAGGCTGAGACAGGAGAATCGCGAGTTCAAAGCCAGCCTCAGCAATGGCGAGGCGCTAAGCAACTCTGTGAGACCCTGTCTCTACATAAAACACAAAATAGGGCTGGGAATGTGGCTTAGTGGTCGAGTACCCCTGAGTTCAATCTCCAGTACCAAAAAAAAAAAAGAATAAAGAATAGCTACCCCTTCATGGCTCAGATGAGATAAACTAATTCATATTCGAAGTTATCACTGCACATGTCCCAATTGGAAAATGAAATGTGGTTGGATGTCACCAAGGGCCTACTGGTTTTGCCCCAGAAAGGAAGTAAAATTTAATTTCTTAAAATGCATTATCCAGTCATGGCCAAGAGCTGCACCAATTAGAGGTCATGACTTCTTGAACATTCAAAATATCCCCACCTTTTGCAGAGGCCCTAGAGCTGTGGGGTGGTTTCTGCACATTGCTTAGCATGACATTGGAAAACAGACTGAGAGAACAGCAAATGGCCCTTGAATTTGTCTTAGTGTGCTAATATTTCCACTGCATGTGAATCTTAAGATATGACTTGGCCCTAAGGGGAGTTGTTGCTCTTTTTTGGCAGTTCCTAAAGCAGTTCTGTGTCCCTGTGTCCTCATTCTCCAGGTGGATTTGTCATCTGTTGTACTGTAACTGGCCAGCAGTTCCTGTGTCCGTCGCTCCTGTCCTGCCTTACTCTCCTGTACTCATGCCCTTCATGTTAGTGTTCTCCTGAGTACCTCCATATGAATGTCCTAATAGCACTAGACACGGAATGCACAGTGCCAATCCCATCATCTTTCCCAGAAACCCCAAGCCAGTTCCACTTTCTGACAAAATATCGTATGGAATATCTTCTGGATTGTGGTGCTGATCTTTAACTCTTGGCCCAGGGTGTTGCTAGCATAACCAGTGTATGGTTTGTACATACAGGTGGATGCCAAAAAGTGCCTACTCAGGTAGCTAATTACAAAAATCATTTCTTTTGCTGGGTTAATCATTGATCCAGGGCTGATGACTTGGTCAGCAGAGCAAGGACCAGATGTTAGCCACTCTTAAGTCCTTAGTCAGGCCTATGTACAGGGCAGAGGCTGTAGCTGAACTTAGAACTCTTCCTTCTCCTCCCTTCTAGGCTCCACTGGCTCCATTACTTTGCCCCAAGATTAGTTCTGATCTCCTTTTATGCCTACAGAATAAATAATTGAAAGCTTTTAGTATCCAGAAAAAAGGTAGAACACCATAGACTATCATTTATGGTCATTCATAGAATGTCTTTATTCTTTGTTTTCCCTTTATTGTTCTTTGCCATCCTCTTGTCTGTCATGTTCTACCTTCCATTATATTTGGAGTGTATGAGCTCTGACAGTAGAACAGTCCCTTAATCATCTTTCTGTCCTCTCACAACCTGGTGTAGTGCCTTCTGTGTGTGAGTCTTATATTCACTGTGTTGAGTAGCCAGCTCTCCGTACTTCTCCTGTGAACTTTCTCTGATGTTGGAAGATGCCCCCAGTTTGCCATTGAAGCAGAGCATTGCTTTAGTCATACTGCAGCTACTTTCTCCATGTCTTGGGAAATTCTTTGTCTCTCTGAGCCTCAGCTCCTTGCTGTGCATGGAGATAATAATCATACCCATCACAGGGACTAACCTTGAGAATTCAATGAATTAATTCATTCAAAATGCCTGACATGTAAGCTGCACTCCAATGATGGCTACTGTCCTAATAATCATGTTGTCATCATTATCTAGGTTACCAGCACTAAAGCCAGGTTAAAACGTGTATGTTAGACCATAAGCAAGTCTAAATGTCACTACTTATATGTGTTTTTAGTTTTATTTTAAGACTAAATTATTCTTTTCATTTAATAAATTCTCCCTGACAATGAAATTTTGAATATATCCAACTGTTCCATAAAGATATACATTTTCCTGCCTGAACTTGAATGCTAAGATTACCTCATCCCTGTTGGGTTGCAAGTGTTCCATCTGGCAAATGTCTTCTGCCCCCTGCAGATATGGTGTTGGTCCTGCCACAATGGAAGTGCCCTTTTGAAAATGTCAGCATTGCCCAAAGAACAGGATGATGGTATTCTGCAAATCCAGAAGAGCTTCTTGGATGGGTCAGTACTTGTTCTTCAACCTGTTTTTGTTTTTTACGAAACAAAGAATGGTTCTTAATAGTTGTCCATTTCTATTTATCTGCAGGCAGCTTAGTGCTAGAGAAATACAACATAAGTAGTCATTCTAAATAACTTTAAAAGGAGTCAGTATAATATAATCACCAAGAATTTCACAGTGCTGGGGATGTAGTAGCTCAATGGTAGAGCTTTTTACCTAGCATGTATAAGGCCTTGGGCTCAATGCCCAGCATTGTAGTAAAAATGGAAAAAAAAAAAAAAAAGAACGTCAGCTACACTATTTTTAGGGATGCACACTGAAGTATTTAGAGGGGAAGTAGCATGGTGTCTATAATGTTTGGGTTTTGTTTTTATTTCTTTGTTTTTTTTTAATCAAACCCTGGCCTTGTACATGCTAGGTAAGTACTCTTCTGCTGAGCCACAACCCTTACCCATTGTCTGTAATGTTAATAGCTGTCAAATCTAGGTCATGGTGTGGTTACTGTGGTTCTTTTTGTACTTTTCTACATATTTGAAAATTTTCAAAATAAATTTTAAAATCCAAAGTGTATAAATTAAAAACAATAAAAAGAAGTGGACTCTGGAGTTAAATTGCCTTGGTCCAACTCTTGGCTGTATCTATTTAGAAACTTGATAGCCTTGGGCTGGGCAGTTCTACTTTGTGACCTCCATTCCTACACTGTTAACTGGGGACAGCAGTCTTGCAGCAGTTACCTCAGAGGTGAGGGTGGGGAGGAGGATACCTGTAGACCTTTTGGCACAGCAATTACATAGTAATTGCTTAGGAAAAATAATCTATTTTAATTCATGTTCATTCTTCTAATTTCATATTACTTTTTCATGCCTAGAATTTACAAGATCATCCACAGGCCACCCTATGAAATTGTTAAAACTGAAGATCTATCAAGCAACTTCATAACCCTGCAGGAAATCCAGACAGCATACTCTAAATTTAAACAGCTATTTCTGATAGGTGAGAAGAATGCTGAGCAAAAACTTTCTGTCAAATGGGAAAAGACATGCCACATGGATCAGCTGAAAGTTGGTACCTTTCGGTGGTACACAGGGGCTTATAGCCTCAAAGGTCACTATCATGTATGGAAGAGAACCAGCTGCGTTGCCATGCTGCATGCAGAACATCCATTCAGGCTTTTCTCCTGTGGCCCCTGTTGTGGCAGTGGTCACACAGTCATCCTTCTTTCCTTTCCCAGCTTACCAGGTTGCTCAGTGGTGAGCATTTTGGCTTCTCTATTAAAGGTTTTGGAGGAGGCATAACCTATGAGTCACTGACATGCATAAACATTTATAAAGTGAACAATCTGCTTTCCTTAGGGAAAATTAAGATATTTCTCCTTTTTTCCCAATTTAATTGACAAATAATTTTCCCAAAGGGGAAATATCTTAATTTTTTCCCTGATTGGGCATGTACAATTTCTTACAATGAAGATTAATTTCAATACACTTAATCAGAAATGTACAAAGTAAAAAATGAAATATGCTTATTCCAGGCTACCCCACAATTTTCCCTGCTCTCACAGCTTACTAATAACAATTTAGAACTAGACTCATTTCTCTCTGTTCTTGAATGAGTCTTTACTCTCTGAGATGTGCTTGCTTAGAGGTAACTTTTCCTAACTTGAACTTTTTAACCTGAAATGGTTAACTGTTTTAGGATTTACTTAGCTGTCATTTGTTGAATTTCCATTATATATACTAACTTTGCTAGACATTTACCCAAGATGCACGTAACACAAAAGCTCATACTCTCACAAGGAAAACAGAAACATATGCCTCTAACTAAAACATGCTGTGATACATGTTAAAAAACAGATTTGTAAGAAGTAGGGATCTGGACCCGGGCGCGGTGGCGCAAGCCTGTAATCCCAGTGCTTAGGGAGGCTGAGACAGGAGAATCGCGAGTTCAAAGCCAGCCTCAGCAACCGCGAGGCGCTAAGCGACTCAGTGAGACCCTGTCTCTACATAAAACACAAAACAGGGCTGGGGATGTGTCTCAGTTGTCAAGTGCCCCTGAGTTCAATCCCCAGTACCAAAAAAAAATTAAAGAAGTAGAGATCTGGAGGCAAGGTCCTGTTTGATCCAGGACTGTGATTCTGCAGTTTTATTTTAATCACCCAGGATTTCCAGAATATCTTCCCTTTGTTGATTTGAGTTTGCAACTTTTATATGTGTTAATCTTTTAAATGTATTAAAATTCAAGGTTTTCTGTCTTATAATTTGTGTAAGGGGAATCCTATAGTGTGGTGTGCAAGGTACATGAGCTTGTATTTAAGTTTCTTAGAAAAGTCAAGTCTCACCTTTAGGCTTCCATGACAGGATAGATCTAGTTGCATTTTCGACTTCTAGGAATAGCAGCCTCCATGTCACTTGTTTCTGCCTAAAGTTTGTCAGTCTCTGTTGAATTACAGGGTAGACCATGGCTTTGAGTATTTGTTATAGACATTTCTTATTTCAGCAAGAAGACCTCTTCTTGACTGCCACACCCTTCTTGAGGCCTACAGTTCAGAAACCATTGCAACTGCAGTTCTGAAATGCTCTTTACTTACAATAGAGTCTCGTGCCTGGATTCTACAGGTTGAGTCTAGGACCACTGATCTGAACAGCACAGTGGAATAGCAAGGTGTTTTGTGGAAAGTCTGACCTCTTTCCTCTTTTCCTTTTTTCAGATAACAGTACTGAATTTTGGGACACAGATATAAAATGGTTTTCTCTCTTGGAAAATAGCAGCTGGCTTGACCTCATCAGGTATTCCGAACCACTGTTTTGCTCATGAATTTCACAGTTGTCTAATTCAGAGTAGTAGAGCTAATTGACAAATAATTTAACTGTTTGATATTTCACAGTTAAACAGTCTTAGACCATATGTTCTATTCAGGGCTTGGCTGCATTTTACATTTTATATTTATTATTTCTGTGCACATTTGATAGTAACTTACCAATATGTTACCTTCTTACAAGGAGATATACTCTGTAGAGCAGACATTGAAAGACATTGAAAGGGTGTGACAACCCAAAATTATAATTGAGACAGCAGTGCTGACTTCCAAGAAGAAACTGGGGAATGAGAATGGGAAGGATACTGACTTCACTAAATACTTTTTGAATTTTATGTCATATGTAAATGACCCACTTAAATTTTTTTTTAAACCATGGTTAATGTCAGTTAGTCATTTTTGGTTTTGGAATTAGATTAAGAGTCCCAGAGGATGGTTATATTGCCTTTCTTAATTTATATATTGAATGGCTCCTCTGTGTTGCCATTAAACAGAGGACATGGCAAAGGAAGGTACAAACAGAAATGATGACCATGGGTGAGAGACTAGCTCTTGACCCTGGACTGCATCTGAGGAAAGGGGAAAATGCTCCCATCTACCTTGCGTGGTATTTTGTCTCAATTGTGAGGATTATGGGAAGGGGCCTGAGTTTTCCAGATACTCAACAACTGGGCTTTCAAGAACCTGCTACATGTCCCATAATTTGAATTTATAATTGCAAACAGTGGTAAGTGTTATAAAAAATTATTCTTTATGTTGTGGGGTGGGAAAGGATGAGCATCCCTAACAGATGAAGTATCAGGTATGGGGAATGAGGGCTGCTGGAAGGTAGGGTACGAGAGGGTACAGCTCAATACAAGGATGGCTATGTGGAGGCCCTTAGCTAGAAGTTAGGGACCTAAGTTGCAAGTGGTGGCTGCACTTCTACAGGGAATAACATGTAGAAAGAGACAATAAAATCTTTGAGTAGATTGGATCTTTTCAGCCACTTTCATACATTCAGCCAACTACCTTGAATATGGATCACATTCTCTAGGAATTGATGTTTATGGGTTTTACTAGGACTCACCGGAAGACTCAGATATGAGTTTTCAGTAAGAATTTGTAGTTTAGAAATTACCTAGGAGCATTTTTACATTAATTTGGGTTTCCCTTCTGAAAATTTTTCTATTTATTAAATATTTTGAATTAAATATTCCTCATTAAATATTCTTAATTAAATGTTTAAGTATTTAATTGATAAAGATTATATATGTTCAGGATACACAGTGCTGATTTGTGGTGCTGGGAATTGAACCCACATATGAGGCTCTGGGTTCAATCCTCAGCACCACATAAAAATAAATAAATAAAATAAAGATATGTATCCATCCACAACTTAAAGAAAAATTTTAAAGATATACAATGTGATGATTTGATATACGTTGTGTGATGATTACCACAATCAAATGAGCACATCCATCACCAACCGTTCTGTACTTTAGGTCCCCTAGGTATGTTCATCTTATAAGTGAAAGTCTTATCCCTTTGACTTCTCTCCACTTTTTCCACTCATATCCCTGTGGAACTACCATTCCATTCTGTATAAGAGTTCGGCATTTTTCGATTTCATGTACAAGCAAGATCATGCTGTGTTGTTTTTCTGTGTCTGGCTTATTTCATTTAACATATTTCTTCCAGGTTCATTCATGGTATGGCAATGGTGGAATTTCCCTTTTTTAAAGTACCGAGTAATATTCCATTACACACATACACACACCATTGTCCTTATGCATTCATTTGTTAGTGAACTCTTAGGTTGTTTCCATATCTTGCTTATTGTGAATAATGAAGTAATGCAGCAGTGAACATGGGAGCACAGATACCTGAAAAACTGGTTTAATCCCTTTGGATGGATACCCTGAATCAGTTTCTCATAGGCAGATGAATATCTCTCAACATCTGAATAGTGTAAATGGTATTTTCTTTTATTTTTATTTTCATGAAGAAAGAAAAGCTGAAGAACAATTCAGACTACCTCTAAACTTATTGTTTGTGGTACCAAACTCAAGAACTAATGCCCATCTCTTGTCTCTTTCCTCTTAAGACGTTGCCTGAAAAAAGCAATAGAGATTATAGAATGTCTGGAAGCACAAAGCATGAACATTCTTCTTTTAGGTAATATATTTAAAGCATAAAGATTATTTTCCATTTTATTTCACTTTTGATTCAGTTTTTGTGTATGTAACTTAATGGGCTTGGAATTGTCTTGTAAGAGTGAGTTACTATAGAATCCTCCCAGTTTCTTTCTCGTAAACCTTGGAATCCCTTGCCTCAGATTTTAGAGTTACAGTTTAAAATAAAATTCTTTTTCTTGGAATTTGTCAGACCTATTTACAGCCCAAGAAGAGATTGTTTGGTATCTACCAAAGCTCACATTTCTTAATGTTTTGAATTTGTTTTTTTCTTAACTCAGCTTGGTTGAAGTCACAATCTTTTGGTAACCCTTTTTACATAGACTCATGGATGATTTAATTATTATTTTTATATCTATTTGATACTTTTGTGCAGTTACCATAGAAAGTTAGTGAGCTGCGATTTACTTTTTCTCAGTGGGCTTAGGCAAACATGAGGGCAATGACATAAACATTCCAAATGTGTAAAAGCAAGTATAAACCACCGTGCAACAAAGATTATTGCTGTAGCCAGGCACAGTGGTGCCTATAATCCCAGCAACACAGGAGCCCAAAGCAAGAAAATTGCAAGTTGAGGCCAGCTTGAGCAACTTAGTGAGACCCTGTTTCAAACTAAAAAACCTTTTTAAGTTTTATTTTTAGGAAACAATTTCTTGGTAGGTTGCTTAGGCTGGCCTCGGACTCCTGGGCTCAGTAATCCTCTCGCTGTAACCTCCAGAGTAGCTGGGACTACACCACTGTGTCCAGCTTGAGGGTTTTTGTTTTGTTTTGTTTTTTTAATATAGATATTTTTTAGTTGTAGATGGACACAATAATTTCATTTCATTTATTTATTTTTACATGGTGCTGAGGATCCAACCCAGTACCTTACATGTGCTGGGCAAGTGCTCTACAACTGAGCTAAGCCCTAGCCCCCAGCTTGGTTTTTAGAATATTTTGTTTCTTTTTTCTTTTCTTTTTTTTTTTTTTTTGGTACTGGGGATTGAACTCAGGGGCACTCGACCACTGAGCCACATCCCCAGCCCTATTTTTTGTTTTATGTAGAGACAGGGTCTCACTGAGTTGCTTAGCGCCTCGCCGTTGCTGAGGCTGGCTTTGAACTCGCGATTCTCCTGTCTCAGCCTCCCTAAGTGCTGGGATTACAAGCGTGAGCCACCGCACCCGGCTCTTTTTTCTTTTTTTAAATACTTTTTAGTTATACATGGACACAGTGTCTTTACTTTGTTTATTTATTTTTATGCGGGGGTGCTGAGGATCAAACCCAGTGCCTCACATGTGCAAGGCAAGCGCTCTGCCACGGAGCCACAACCTCAGCCCGAATATTTTGTTTCTTACAGCCTAACACTACATATGAAGTAGATTTTTTCATGTTTTTATAAATCCAAGCTTTTATCATTTTTTCTGATGCTCCACTTAGTGGACTTAGTTTCCAAGAGCAATCTAGAAAGTGTATCTTCTGGTAGCTTCTGGATCATCTGATGCTGGCTTACTGACTTGGAGTTAAGCATCCACCATGTGCAGAGTTCTATGCTTCTACCTTAGTATCTATAAGGACCTGAAAAAGATCATTATTTGAGTACCAATAACTGGTGAAAGGAGGAAGATTGGAAGTCTGAGAAATGTAGGACTCAAGGCCAGACTGCAGTAATCACGGAGTCCCATGAAATGAAATCTGAATTTTTGGCTAGGAAGTGAGATGTCCCCCACTCTTTGATGGACTTCTGAGTTGTCTTCTCTGAAATCTCATTGTCTACTTCCTCTTCCCATCACTGAGAAGTATACTATTATCTTTCAAATGCAAGAAGGAAGATTCCCTTAAAAAATAAAACTTGTATGGTTGGGAGCATAGCTCAGTGATAGTGCGCTTGCCTAGCATGCACAAGGTCCTGGTTTCAACCCCCAGCACTGCTAAAGAAAAATGAAACTTGTTTTAAAAACAGACAACACTAGAAGATAAGCACAAAAAATCTGTTTTCATTGAAGTCAAGTCTTACTGTAGTTCAAGCTGGTTTCCTAGAAGAGACCCCTGTAAGCCTAGACCTGTGGGGCTTCATGATTATGGGGGTCAGGATGAAAGAGTGCTAAGAGTATGAGTAACTTCCTAGTTGAAGTTCATCCTTAGTTAAATCAGGCACAGTGTTATACATCTGTAATCCCAGCTACTCAAGAGACTAAGGCAAGAGGATTGCAAGTTTGCGGCCAACCTCTAATTTAGCAAGACCCTGTCTCAAAATAAAATAAAAAGGTCTGAGGATATAACTAGTGGTAGATCTCTTGCCTAGCATATGTGAGTCCTTTGGTTCGATCTCCAGTACCATCACCCAAAATAATAAGTTTATCTTTGTTTCTTTAATAATACATGCACCAGGGGCTGGGATTGTGGCTCAGCGGTAGAGCGCTTGCCTCGCATGCGTGAGGCCCTGGGTTCGATCCTCAGCACCACATACAAAAGCAATAAAATAAAGACATTGTGTTCATCTACAACTAGAAAAAATTAAAAAAAAAAATAATAATAATACATGCACCATTCTCCTCGTGGACATTTTTTTTTAATGGTGCTGGGTATTGAACCCAGAGCCTTGTACATGTGGGATAAGCACTCTACAAACTGAGCTATATCCCCAGCCCCTCATGGACATTTTTGAGAGCATAGTTGGAGGTTCTAGCAGGGGAGCACAGCTAGTCATATACCTTTGACCTCCTCTACTGGGGAAGGTTGTCCTCTTTGATGGAGCGTTCAGCTTCAGGAAGAATGCACATGGAGCAGGGAGGGAGGAAGGAGACACCTGCCTAGCCAGCCACATTAGTCAAATCAACCCTGGAGATCAAAGGCGTGACAGATGTCACAGCCACATCACCCTCACATCCCCTCATGGGCATTTTTAAAAAGCAGCTTGAGCTGGGTGCAGTGTCACACACCTATAATCCCAGCACTTTGAGAGGCTGAGACAGGAGAATCGCAAGTTCAAAGCCAGCCTCAGCAAAAGCTAGGCACTAAGCAACTCAGTGAGCCCCTGTTTCTAAATAAAATACAAAATAGAGCTGGGGATGTGGCTCAGTAATCGAGTGCCCCTGAGTTCAATCCCTGCACTCATTTCTTGCTGTTGTTTGTTTTGTTTTTGTAAAGAGGAAATTTTGGGGAACATAGACCCCCTAGCTTTTAGGATCTTTAAAACTGTAAGACAAATGTATGGCTGTAGATGCATGATTTTATTTGCTCTGAATCATGAAAGTATGTTAAACAAGTATATGAAAGGACTTTTCATCAGGTGAGTTTTATAAAGGGAATTCCAAGTAAGCATATGGAAGTGGACCAAGGAGAATTTCTCCTGTAGACTAGGCAAGGAAAAGAGAACCTCTCTATTCCTCAAACAGAAAAGGAATGAGCCTTGGGGCAGAAAATATTTTGGTGCAGTCCAGAAATTTTTGAACTTTCTGAAAAGTTGAGTTAATGGAAGAATAAGAAATAGAGGAAAGGAGCTTTAAGGTGAGTCTGAGAAACAGCAAGCCTTGAGACAGTGAGCTCAGTGATTGAGGCTTTGACCCACCCCAGGAGGGAAGGAATTTAGATTCAGTTTGTTACCTGGCAGGTTATCATCACGTAGATGATTCCACTCTGTTACATGGCACATCTGAACACCCATGTGCTGAAAGTGGATTTTCAGTGCTGCATTTATTCAATATGCAAATCCTTACTTAGCACCAGTGTGTGCTAGGACTTGTACTAGACAAGCTGGCAGCATTTTGTCTCTTGGTCTGAAATCATCACCCCTTTTTTTTCATTGGCTCTTTCCTGGAGGGAAACTTGAGTGCTAATAGCAGACTTTGGTATTGGGAACCCTGCTTTTAACTGTGTGGTGAGAGCATTGTAGCTTTTAACACTCCATGCCCCTCTTCTTCTTGGCACTGCTACTGGGCCCCTCCTAGAGGAAAATGCCTCCGACCTCTGCTGCCTTCTTTCCTCTCTGGTGCAAGTGATGATGGACCCCCACTGCCGAACCAAGATTGGTTTCCAGAGCCTCATCCAAAAGGAGTGGGTCATGGGTGGCCACTGTTTCTTGGATCGCTGCAACCATCTCCGCCAGAGTGACAAGGAGGAGGTGAGTTCCCTCACTGGAGACTGTTCTAGTCACAGGGAGAACTACCCAGTCTCTTACCCAATACCTTTCTTCAGTTATAGAGTCTCTGCTTACAAAGTGCATGCTATACACAGTTACTAAGAAAACAATCAATTTATCATGTGTAAGTTTAAATTTTTTTTTTTTTTTTGGTACTGGAGATTGAACTCAGGCACTCGACCACTGAGCCACATCCCCAGGCCTATTTTGTGTTTTATGTAGAGACAAGGTCTCACTGAGTTGCTTAGCGCTTTGCCGTTGCTGAGGCTGGCTTTGAACTCGCGATTCTCCTGTCTCAGCCTCGTAAGTGCTGGGATTACAGGCTTGCGCCACCACGCCCAGCTTAATTTTAAATTCTTTAAACACTACTGAAGCCCTTCCCAAAGGAAAAGATATAAACAAGCATGTTCAGAGTCTTCTCTTCTAAGTTGTGTATAAGGATTTAATGTTTTTTTTTTTAATATTTATTTTTTAGTTGTAGGTGGACACAATATCTTTATTTTATTATTTTTTATGTGGTGCTGAGGATCGAACCCAGTGCCTCCCGCGTGGCGTGCTAGGCGAGCTCGCTACCACTGCACTATAACCCGAGCCCGGATGTTATGTATTTTATAGTAGGAGTAATATTGATTTTGGGGAGGGGTACCAGAGATTGAACTCAGGGGCACTTGGCCACTGAGTCATATCCCCAACCATATTTGTATTTTATTTAGAGACAGTGTCTCACTGAGTTGCTTAGTGCCTTGCCTTTGCTGAGGCTGGCTTTGAATTTGCAATTCTCCTGCCTCAGCCTCCCAAGCTGCTGAGATTACAGGTGTATGCCACCGTGCCCAGCTGATTTTTTTCACATTTAAATAATAACCCAGTGAGAGATTCTCCTACAAATTCTGCTAATCTAATCTTTGCAATAAGTAGATATTCAGTGTACAGATTTCCTACAGGAAACACATGATAACAAGGTTAATTTTTCTAGCACATAAACCTCTTCCAAGTAAAGCACAGGTTGAGTTGCCAGGGCCCTGGCAGTGATGTGTGAGGGCTGTGCTGCAGCCTCTTTCGCTTCTCCCTAGGTGAACGGCCTCAGTCCTATTTGGTTGAGATCAGGCACAGGAAAGTTAGTATTTTAATTCACCCCCAAATTATGGCTGACTTGTCTAAGCAACAGCTGTGCAGGCTCCCCTGGCTGCTTCATTGATGACTGGTGGAAGGGAAAATGAAAATGGACCCACTTTCTTTCATAAGTCATCTGTAGAGCTAACATATGCTAGTAGTATGATTTGTGGTTTTTCTTGTTGCTGATAATCAGGATGTCTGATGCTGCGGCTTCTGAGAGCCATGGCTTCTGCCATGCAGAGATGGGTGGGTTTCTAGGGAAACCAAGGCCTCTGTTACTAGGCCAGGAAGTTTCTTTCAGGCCCAGCTTGTATGCCTCTATGTGATATTGAGCTGAATAGAAGTCACCATCTTTTAGTCTTAGAAGAGACTTCGGGGAAATATTATGAAAGGTTGGTGGTACTCACATAGTAAGACAGAACTGGTACTGTCATAAAATCGTAGAAGTATGATTTAATGTATCTTGAGAAAAGGGGTAGTGACTGGCACCCTGTTTAATGGGGAAAGAGCCAAGAGAAGACCTAATCTACGTTTCACCCAGCCTTTGGAGAGTCACTCACAATTTATGAGCCCATTTCCTTGACTGTACAATGAGATCCATATATTTTTCATTCTATTTAGTGATATTGTGCTTAAAATGAGGTGTGAACTAAAGTTGCTGAATAAGTGGTTCTTAGCACCTTGGCATCAACAAATCAGTTTTGGAGGAGAATCAGGTGGTCTAATTTGTGATATAACCAAAGCAGATAGAGCCTCTGAACCAAGAGTTTGAATTCCTAACTCCTCTCTTTTGCCAGCTCTATGTGAGACCTTGGCCAGCCTCTCGTCACCACTTACCTTTCAGAAGGGAGAGACAGTCACATAGCTTGTCTCATGCAACCTGTGGGATCATTCGTGAATCAAGGATAGCATTTGTAAATGTAAAGCACCCTAGGAACTACTGGCTTTACTAAATAAAGCTCTCACTTCTGGGTGGCAAGTAAAGAAAGCTAGTAAAGAAAAAGTAAATTTAAAAAAAAATTTGTGAAAAAATGCTAGGAACTCATTCTTGCTTTCTTCTCTCCCACTTCTTTGTCTTCTGGGCCCTCATCATGGGGTGTGGAGAAGGCGGCTTCTCATTCCAGCTGTCTTCACATTGACCCTATTAGTTGGTGTCTGGGTGGGTAGTGGCATGGATATTTCCCACATACACACTCAACTTTTTATTAACAAAATTTAAAATAACAATCATCATTGAGTACAGATTTTGCATTGAACAGTTATTTCACTAATAAAAGGAATTCTTGGGGGGAAGGCAACATTTCACTTAATTGGAGTTCAAAGTTGCTATTCCCTGTCATCAAAATTAATTGCAGATGCTCATCTGGTGATGCTGATCCATATTTCATCTTTGAAATGTCTGATGGGTACTGCCAAATACTGTTATTAGTTCAAAGCATGTGGTTTCAATTGAGCATGTTTATTATTTGGAATGGGATAGAGCATACTATGTTTCCCAGAAAATATAGGGCTCAGAAGTTGTTACTTCAAAGCTGCTGAGATGGCTGTCCAATGAGTTTGTTACAGCTCATGTTGGGCTCTGTGCCTGCTAAATAACATGTATCTTGTTTTCATGTAGGTTCCTGTGTTCCTGCTTTTCTTAGATTGTGTCTGGCAGCTGGTGCACCAGCATTCCCCAGCATTTGAATTCACGGAGACTTACCTGACGGTGTTGTCAGATAGCCTGTATATACCTATTTTTAGCACCTTCTTCTTCAATTCACCTCATCAAAAAGATACTAACATGGTAAGAGTCTCTCTAAGAAACCTGTATATTAAAGAAGCTGTATCTCACAAATAAGATGCAATAGCATTGATGCTAAAAATAATAATCATTTAACACTATGTGCCAGGCATTGTTCTTAGTGCTTTCCAGGTATTCACAACTGGAAAGGTATTTAATCCTTAACAGTACCCTTTGGGTTACATATTATTATCCCTGAGGAAGCTGAGGCACACAAAGAATAAATAACTAACCCAAGGTTACATCAGAAATATTTGAAGCTAGTGTTTGAGCAGAGGATTAAGCCAAATTAGAAGTTGTTCTTTTCCAGAGAGGCCAAGTGCTCTCTCTTCCCTCATCTGCATGCCTGGAGTTCCTAGGAGAACAGACACTGGTCACAGCAAAACAGGGAAGCCAGCCTGACTTTGCTTCTTAAAGCCCTTGAGTCTCTCTTGAAGCTGTGCTAAACAAATCCATTGCCTCCAAACAGCCTTGTGGCCTCGGGGTTTGTTTGAGCTTGTAATGTTACCAAATCCCACAGTGAAGTGGGAATAATTAAATCTGAGTTTCTTGGGATTCATCAGCCTTGTGATCTCAGGCAGCTTACTTCAATTTTTTTAGCCTCAGTTTCCTCAAACAAAAAATTAGAAAAATAATAGCTACCTCATGAGGGTATTGTGAAAGTGTCCAGCCCAAAGGAGTATGTGGTCCCCCCCAAAGAAGTGTGCTCCGCACCTTCCTCCCCCACTGTGAGCTTTGAGTGGGTAAGCACTGATAGCCTGGCCTGTGAAGAATGAAGTGCCATCAGCATTCAACCTCAGGGCAGGGTGGAGCCCCCTTCCTGGTGCCTGTTTCTGAGAATGTGTTTTTTTCCTCAGTCCTCCCTGGAAGCCATGGTGACCTGTGCTTGTTTTGGCAGGGTAGGGAAAGCCCAGATACACAAAGAAAGCCTTTGAATCTGCTCACTGTGTGGGATTGGTCTGTACAGTTTGAACCCAAAGCCCAGATGTTGCTGAAGAACCCTCTCTATGTGGAAAAATCAAAACAGGACAAAGGCCAACGGAAAGGAATGCGTTTTAAAGTAAGATATTCACATCTGAACCCCCTTCATTTGCCCTACCATTTCCCTGTATGTAAGGATAAAAGATCCTTACATGCTATCCCTTGATAGATTGTGTGGTATCGAGATTTGTGATGGTCAAGTTGTTAGGGCCCACTGGGTAAATCCTTTGCTTTCAGCAGATAACCTTTGGCCTGATGAGTTGTGACTGCTGCATGTCACTGAGGATGCTATTGCCTTAGTCATGCTGTGTGGAATCATGCCTTCTACTCCACCTCTGTAGTAGTAGGGTAAAAGGAACATTGATTGTATAGTAGAAGTCAGTCCATGCATTACATGGTAATGAGCTGTAGCTATAAACCAGGGATCGGCAAACTTTTTTTGTCAGGAGCTATGTGGTTTCTGTTGCAACTACCCACTCTTTTATCATGGTACCACAGCATCCCTGGACAGTACACAAACAAATGGGCATTGCTGTGTTCCACTATTTATGAAAACAGGTGTCACACCAGATTTCGCCCAGCCACAATATCAAAGCTTTATTTTCCTTTTGGTTATTTGTTCCTGATTTTATTTTACTAGTTATTACACCCCAAAGTTCCTCCACTGAGAAATTATTTAGATGGTACTTCCCAGCTCTGTCTCCTTCCTGGCTTGGAATCTCTTGCCAATAGAGCTACAAAGGTGATAGCAGTGATGATAAGTCCAAGTTGGTATGACCATGCTTCTAGTCCTGCCTGATCATGAGAGACTCCCAGGAACCTGCAGTTCTGATATGAGAGTTGGTTCTATACTTAAGGGGTGAACCAAAGCCAGCACTCAGAGACAGTGTCAGCTGCTGTGCAGTTTAGAACTACCACTTGACCCTCTTAGTTGTCCTCAGGCCCTAGGTGATTGCTTTCCTTTTCTGATTCCACCACTTTTCTGTTACTTTGACCAAAATTGCTGTGAGCTCAGGGAACAAGGTGGCTAGAGATCAGCTTTCCTTCAGTGTGTTGTGCCCTCTGGTGGCCACCTGCGTACTTCTTGTGAGAGCTAGGCTGGGATTGTGGAACTGCTGGATGCTCTTGGAGCAAGGACCCTCAGAGACATCTCCTTATTTAATAGGGGAAACCAAGTCTCCACCTTCATTTTTGGAGTGGAGGAGGGTACTGGGGATTGAACTCAGGGGCACTCAACCATGGAGCCACATGTTGTATTCTATTTAGAGACAGGGTCTCACTGAGTTGCTTAGCGCCTCACTTTTGCTGAGGCAGGCTTTGAACTTGCAATCCTCCTACCTCAGTCTCCTGAGTTGCTGGGATTACAGGCATGTGCCACCAAGCCCAGCCTAAGGCTCCACCTTCTAAGAATGGATTTAATTTCTTGCCTCAGATCCAGTTTTTCTAAGTGTCCCTCCTTTCCAAGAGGGGTTGATAGAGAGATCAGAGCTGAAAGGCTAGAGATTTTATTAGATTAAAACAGAGCTGGGACTGGGCAACAAGGAACTTTGAAACTTTGGGACCTTGGTCTCAGAGAATTTCCATAGTAACTGATTAGCATAAAGCACTGCTCTGTGAATTGCCTCATGAGGGGCAGGATTCACTCAGGCAGATAATCTTAGCTTCACTCCAGGATTCAGTCTGGCTTTGGGCATGTGGTACTGCTCCTGCTTAGGCCCATCTTGAATGTTCCATCCACTGAGGAGACTGAGAGAAGAGGGCTTCCAAAACCAAGTAAGTTCAGCTAAGAATCCTGACTCTGGAGCCAAGCATGTTTGAAACTACCTTTGACACTTGGACAGATTACTTTTATAAAATGGGACAATAAGAGTGACTTTGAGAATTGCATAAATCAATGCATGTAACACGTGAGCACAGAATCTAGCAGGCAGTAAGTGCTTGGTGACAGGTTTCCTCCACATTCCCCAACTCCCTTTCCTGCCTGACTCACCTTGATCACTATGGAGAAAGACCCCTGGCCTTTATCTGTCCTATCTTCAGATGGAGAATCAAAAATCCTTGTCATCTCTGAGTTGTGGATTATGGATAATTTTGCTTTCTTTATATTTTTATTGTTATTCCATATTCTATCAGAAGGAAATTTTTGCTTCACGATCATTTTTTTATAAGGAAGACTCACTGACAGAAATATGTTAGATTATAGAGCTAGGCTGAAAGTAAGTTTTTATGTATTCTTTTTTTTAAATATATTTTTAGTTGTTGATGAATCTTTATTTTATTCATTTATTATTTATATGTGGTGTTGAGGATCGAACCCAGTGCCTCACGCATGCTAGGCAAGTGCTCTACCCCTGAGCTACAGTCTCTTATCTATTCTTAATTTGAATAAACATGTTAGAAACAAAAAAGCTAGGGGAAAAAACAGCTTCTTCTGGCAATTTTTACCTTCTCCCTTGGGTACTGAGGAATTCCTGGAACCTTTTGACCACCTCAGCCATCTTTATAACTTCTTATAATATACTCCAAAATTTAACACCTTGCTTTGGCTGTAGAGAGAATTATCAAGGAGAAAAAACATTTAAATGCTTTCATATTCTCTGCTCTATGCAGATTGTTAGATAAGAACAACTGGCCAATTTAGTCATTTCCTCTTAGCAAAATTCCTTTGCTACCACCTGACTATTTTCTGGGTCCAAAAGAATCCTAATGATTTTAGGCTTGAATTCTAGCCAAATGCCTGATAAGCTACCAAGCCACTTCAGCCACATGATAGAAGCTTCAGGTTGTCAGTGCTACTTCCTTGAAGGTATTCAGAATATTGTAGCAGTCAACAGTCCTGTTGTTCTCAGAGAAGAAACATTTTACTTCTTTTTAAAGAATGACTAGTCTTCACCCCTAAACTCCCCTAAATCGTTAACCTATCTTAAATTAAACCCATTCCTCAGAAGTGCTTTGTGTCCTTTGGTACCCCGATTCCAGGGGTGTTGGGGATGGAAAGCACCACTTGCTGTCCCAGCATGCCTTTCTGCATAGCTGCTGTATGTACCTTGATAGTACAGTGTGCATCCAGTGTTTGCATCATAAGAATAAATAAGAACCCACTCTTCCTCTCTATGTTACCGCATTTTAATGAGTATGCATTCACGTGACAATTCTGATATCTCTTGATACTTGCTAAAGCAGGGCTATGCCCTTTTTTTATGGTAACTGTAACCTTACCTCTTTTGTTAACCAGAGATTTTTATTTGTTTTCTCTCAAAGCACCAGCGACAACTTTCTTTGCCACTCACCCAATCTAAGTCATCTCCCAAAAGAGGATTTTTCAGGGAAGAGACAGATCATTTAATTAAAAACCTCCTGGGCAAGAGAATTAGTAAACTTATTAATTCTTCTGATGAGCTGCAAGACAACTTTCGAGAGTTTTATGACAGCTGGCACAGCAAGCCCACTGACTACCATGGCTTGTTGTTGCCTCATATCGAGGGGCCAGAAATCAAAGTCTGGGCCCAGCGCTACTTGCGTTGGATTCCAGAAGCCCAAATCCTAGGTGGTGGCAGAATGGCCACGATGAGCAAACTCTTGGAAATGATGGAGGAAGTCCAGAGCTTACAAGAGAAAATTGAAGAGAGACACCACAGCCAGGAGGCCCTGGAGGCCGAGGCCCCCTGTCTTCTGAGGAACTCTGCCCGCCTTTCCTCCTTATTTCCTTTTGCTTTGCTGCAGCGACATTCATCCAAGCCCGTCTTGCCCACCAGTGGCTGGAAAGCTTTGGGAGATGAAGAAGATCTGGCCAAACAAGAAGATGAATTTGTGGATCTAGGGGATGTGTGACTTGTGTACACAGTGATTGTGAAAAGGCTTGTGGGAGAATGGGACGGTTGATCCCTGGACTAGTAGCATGCTAAGGCTGGGAGGGTCATTAGCCTGGCACTCTTGGAGAAAACTTGGGCCTTCAGGAAAAGATCTTGTTCTCATATTTTTTTTTATGGTTATGAAAGACTATGCAATTAAAATCATATATCTAGTATTATTAATTGGAAGAAATTCCTACTTGATCCATCATAGATTTGTGGCTGTTTTCTGATGTCTAAGTATTATACAACCTGCAATGGCTGGTTTACTACTAGAAAGAACTTTGGTAAGGTGTTCTTGTACATGATACTTTCCTCCAATCCTTTCTGTGCCAAGATAATTTATTTAAGCCATTGGGAATGGCTTCTGTATAACCCATCCCAATAAGGAGCAAGTTCAGTTTTATGCGTTATTCGTATGAGTTACAAGATTTGAGATAGAGGTAATAAGACGTATGCCATTACTTTAACGATAGCATTTTTCCTTTCTGTGTCCCCACGTCTGTAGAAAAGCTGAGAAATTCTGTGATGTCACTCCTCTTAACACTTAGCCCCAACTCCTTCCTTCCCAGACTGTATCATAGACTGTGTCACATTGTGTGGGGGAGTGGCTAGCCATTCACCCACCTTCTTTGCTGTGCTGACAGCTCCAGGTCTTTCCTCTGCCTGCTCCATGCCACATGTCACTGTCCTTTCCTGCTACCCACCTTGGTGCAGAGTCCAGTGTCTTGCTGCTAAATCTATCAGCTGAACTGACAGAATCTCTTTGTTCGCACAGAGGACCTTCTGTTGCTCCAGAGTCTCAGTATCTAAACAGTGTGTTTCACCTCCTTCTAATTGTCTGCAGAGGCTTTGGAGCACCTGTGACTGTACCTTTTTGCAGCAGTACCTCACCCACTTTCCCTACTTCATTGTTACCTTCACAGGCTGCTGGCTGGGTCACTTTTGAATGTGTCTTTCATAGGAAAGCAGTGAAGCATGCTGTCAGAAGTGATGATTATCACATGATACCTCAGTGATTTAAAAAGCCATAGAAGAAACTCAACGATGCCTGGTCACCTTCTTGGATCTGCTGTCTAAATGATATATATTTTTAATGTAGGACAGTATACTTTGTAAAGACCCGTTTTTTCATTCTCAGTGGGACCCTGTCAAATCCCACAAAAGAAAAAAAACTTCACATTAGAATATTTCAAATTGAATGTTTGCCTTTTATATACATTTGCTCTCCAGGATAGATTACAATTTGAATGTTAGATATTTAGAAAAACTTTCAGTTGCTCAAAGGCAATAAGAAAATTTGAAACTATTGATAAAGAGAAGTTTCTAATTTGCACTGAATTGTTTTCTGTACATGCAATCATTTTGCCCTTCTCCCATTTCACCTTAATGCACAAGCCAGGTTGATCTGTTAAGATGACAGGTGGAAGGGAGGGCAGCATTCATGCATCTGGGGGCCAAACACACACGCAGTCTTAGTTGCCTTAAGAGTCTTGTGAATGAGCCAGGCATGGTGGTACACGCCTGTAATCCCAGCAACTTGGGAGGCTGAGGCAGGAGGAATGCAAGTTCAAAGCCAGCCTCAGCAACTTAGCGAGGCCCTAAGCAACTCAGTGAGACCTTGTCTCAAAAAATAAAAAAGGCTGGGGACGTGGCTCAGTGGGAAAGCACCCCTGGGTTCAACTCCCAGTACCAAAAAAAAAAAAAAGTCTTGTGAACAAGGTCAGTGTTAGGCTTGCAATAGGGATTTTTTAAATACATTATTTCCTTAGCTACCTTCACATCTGTTCTGTGGGCCTTCGTAAACCAGCACTAACCTCCATTTACTTACCTTCACCATTGCCTCCCAGCTGTACTGTGGAGCTAACTATTTTTGTTAACCATGTTATAACACGAACACTTATAGTCACCGATTCAGTCTTAGTAATTTTCATTCCAAAAATGCGTGGTGTGATGCTTTATATTCCACGAAATGTGGTTTAAAGGCACAAGGTCATGGCCCTTATCACAGCAGTTGAATGTGCATTGAAATATTTTTCTATGATTTTTAAAAATTACAATAGAAAAATAAGTAGGCAAGCAAGCTGTTGTAACATGTAAGGTCATGATAATTTACATATTTATATTTGAAATCAATTTCTATAACTTGTATTTGTGTACAGAATTCTCAGTGGGTTTATATATTGTGAAATTTATATTCAGGGTTGAGATGTGGATTATGCTTAACAGTAAAAGCTGAGATGAGACCATTTACTTTGTTTAAAATGCTGCACTGTGCAAGTTTGGAATTGTACATTAATAATTTACTGTATATAATGTCTGAAGTTTGTTTATACCTCCAAGTTTTTACACTGAAGATAAACTAGCTTTAATTAAATTCAAAGTTGTTTTTTTTTAAGGGAATAAGCTGTTAGGCTAAATCTGTATAAATGTGCTTTTTATTTTCTGAATGCACAATGAAAGTTTATACTTGTATCTCACTGCATCATATCCGATTGCAGAAATTAAAGCACAATTTATGAGCACTATTGTATTTGGTGTGATCTAACATATGGACAAGTCTTTTTCATTCATTCAGGAAATGTTGTTAAGCCTATCCTGGGTCCTGGCATGCCCTGCAACAGACAGAGCTGTGACAAACTCAAGGCTATGCTCTCCTGGAGAGCAGGTGGGAGTTCCTGTATGTGTGAGTGCAAGTGTGTGCAGTTGGTTGGTGACAGGGAATGCATACCTAAACAAATATTTAAAATTCCAAGTGGTGATAAAATGTGATAAAGAAAAATAGAGTTAGGAGGCCCTATAGGGTGGCTAAGAGAAAAGAGTTTCTTTTTAACTCCTGAGATTAAACACCACTGTTTCTTTGCTTTTATGGGGATATGTGACTTTAGAATCTATTGTTTTATTGCTGGAAGGGATCCGAGTTCCTTTAAAACTGACAGAAAAGGCTTTGTTTTTCCTCCCAGAGGGGATACGTGAGCTAGCACAGTGAAATGGTTTATGAGGGTAGGATTTTATCTGATTAGTTTTGTTTAGTACTTATTAGATTGCGACACATTGCGTGTGTTTGTTCTGAGAGTTTCGTTTCTCTGACCTTCCCTACCTGCACAGCAGGCTTCCTGCATCTTTGCTTGTCCACACCATCCTTCCTTCTGACTAGGCCCCCCTCCTGTGTCCAGAAAGCTAGCCTTGAAGCCTTCCTGGAATCTAGTAAGCTCTCCTTGCAGACTTTTCAGTTCTTTGATATTTGTATTAGGTTTCCAAGTAGTTATGACCCTAGAGATAGCAACTTCTGGTGTTGTCTTGTGCATCTAGGTAGCTCTTGGGCTTTAGGTGGACTCTGTTGTCTGATTCTTAATTTTGCTTGTTTCTTGGTTTCAAGTGAGGGCATAGGGGCCTTACTGAGGAAGTAAAGACTGGAACATTTTCCATTCAGTGTGAAACAGGATGGGGGTTGGTTCCTGTTGAGAATTGGCACCTGTGCCTTCATGTCACCTCCAGACCTTTGAGTGGTTGTTGGCATCAGAGAAGCTTGACTAGTCTGCTTTCTGAACCCCTCCAGTGGTTGTAGACACAGTTGTGCTGCAGGGTTATGCTTATGCCCCATTGTGACTCTAAATATTTGTAAAGCCATCCCTGGGACAGGACATTAAGGTAAGCACCTGGGATCTACAGGATACATGTCATTGTGCTGACGTAAACCTTTCTTTTCTTTTTCTTTTTCGGTTGGTATTAGGGATTGAACCCAGGGACACTTAACCACTGAGCCACATCCCCGGCCCTTTCTTTTTCTTTTCTTTTCTTTTTTTCTTTTTTCTTTTTTTGGTACCAGGGATTGAACTCAGGGGTATCGACCACTGAGCCACATCCCCAGCCCTATTTTGTGATTTATTTAGAGACAGGGTCTCACTGAGTTGCTTAGTACCTGGCCTTTGCTGAGGCTGGCTTTGAACTTGAAATTCTCCTGTCTCAGGCTCTCAAAGTGCTGGGATTACAGGCATGTGCCACTGTGCCAGGCTTCATTTTTTATTTTGAAACAGGATCTCACTAAGTTGCTAAGGCTGGCTTTGAATTTGGAATCTTCTTGCCTCAGCCTCCCGAGCTGCTGGGATTACAGGCATGCGCCATGACACTTGGCTGACAAGTACCTTTCTAAGAACCTTCCCCCAAACAGATATGTACATGCACACATGCATGCACACAACCTACACCAAAAATATTGGAGTGGAAAGGCAGTCCCTGTTTGTGCCTCAAGTTCCAGTGTAACCAGGGATATGTCCAAGTGCTTCCACATGAGGTCGATAACCAGGCCAGCATGCGTCATGCAAACTATATGTTTTAAATGTCATTTACATATTGAAGAAGAAAGTAATTTGCTCAAGTGGTCATTTTGTGTCTTTAAAAACAGACATATCGCTGGGCACAGTGGTGCATGCCTATAATTCCAGCAGCTGGGTAAGCTGAGGCGGGATCCTGAGTTCAAAGCCAGCTTCAGCAAAAGTGAGGCACTAAACAACTCAGTGAGACCTTGTCTAAAATCAGCATACTATAGTGATGCAGCCATATCAGTGTTCAAAGCAGCCCAATTCACAAAAGCTAAACTGTGGAATCAACCTAGATGCACTTCAATAGATGAATGGATGAAGAAACTGTGGTATGTATACACAATGGAATATTATTCAGCATTAAAAGAGAATAAAATTATGGCATTTGCAGGTAAATGGATGGAGTTGGAGAATATCATGCTAAGCAAAGTAAGCCAATCCCAAAAAACCACAAACCGAATGTTCTCTCTGATAAGTGGATGCTGATATATAATGCGGGGTGTGGGGCATAGGAAGAATGGAGGAACTTTGGG
>PVHX01016110.1:0-44339 GCA_004024805.1 Geosciurus inauris
GTGAGATGTTTCTCAGTCTACTGGCCCAGGTCTGGTCTTCTGTTGGTTAAATCTGTTTTTGGCACCTTACCTGTTGTGTGTTTTGTTGTCTGTCTTGGTCTGGTTATTTTGGGTCAAAGTCAGTCCACCTCCCATTTGTCCTGTTCACCCCTTCAATGTTTCCTGTCCCATTTTTAGGAATTCCAGAAGAAGCCTGCAGATTATGACACTTCTTGTGATGCTTTCTCCCTCAGAAAATTTTGAAAATGGAATGGTTCATATTCAAGCTCAGATAGCCTCCAGAAAAAACCACCAAACTCCCCACTGCCTACTGGGTACAAAAATTATTTTGAAGCAGCCTAGCCACCCAGATATTCATTTCAAACCTGGCCTGAATAGCCACCAGAAGAAACAATGGATAAAAGGTTTTTAATTGTGGTTTTTGTGGAGATAAGTGAGGCAGACACCAAAGACAGCAAAAAGCAGTCTTAATTGACTGTAGTCAGTTCAGAGGATAAGGCTTTTGCTGGAATCAATTAATTTTCCTGAATTCTGAGTTTAAGCACTTTTAGAACTTTATATCCAGGTGTAAGGGGAGGAGCTCAGAAGTTTACAGTCTGCAGATCTTCATGTAAAATCAGCTTTTTCTTTTACTGTTCTGAGCAAGTTAACCCAGCACTGGGCAAGTTAAAAAAGCACCTGAGAAGGGGGAGTTTTTCTCCCCTTTTTCCCCTTCCCCTGACAGCTATTACCATGGAGCCCAATTAGTAACATCTTTCATCTTTAAAATGTAAACATCTCTGTGAAACTCAGGCCTAAGGCAGTGGCCTTCTTTAAAAACTCTGTCTTTACTATCACACTTTGTGTTTGAAAACACACTTTTATAAAATACTATATCATTACCTTAACAGATAGTCTATAAATGTTTGTGAAAAAACTAGTAAAAGGGCATTCAGCACTTGGAGTGCTGATCTTTTTCAGGCCAATTGCCAAGTATGATAAATCAACAGGAAATAAGAAGTTTAACTACATTGAACTCTTGTAGAGATGTTCTGCTGATAGTCCTAAAATCAATTATAATGCAAATTTCTGAAGCAGCTTAACTAAAATTTTCTGTGGAGAAGGGGTGCCACTATATGCTCACTAAAGCTTGCATTAAAATGTAAATGGCTGCCAACAGGATTAAAAAACCAATGTCAAAAGTAAAAGCTAAAGGTAAAAATTGTTTTTGAGATTTACTTCATTTAGAAACTTGGCCAAGAGTAGACAATATCAGTGTACATAGAAGACAGATTAAAACTAGAAAGTTTTATAGGATTGTCATTTTTAAGATACGTAAAAGCATCATTTTGTCTCGGAAATTTGGCTTTTGTCTCTCAATAAGCCCAGTTATTACTAAAATAGTAACTTTAGACTTATAAGGATGACAAAATTTATTGGAGATTTATTTATGTCATTTGATGTTTTGTAACTAAACCTCAACCTTATATTACCTTTTACACTGGGATATAAAAGTTTAAAAAAAATTTTTTAGAAAAAGGCTGATCTGTTTAAAAACTAATAATGTGACCCAAAAACCAATATATATAAATTTTATAAAACAATATCTAAAAAAGAAGACAAAGATAAGCTTAAAAACTAAAACCTTTTACCTAAGATTTATAAAAAGCCCCACCTTACCTGAGATAAGACTCTGCCTCTCACTTCACTGCTTGTCAAAATGGCTCCAAAGTAGGCCAAACTTTATTTAAGTTTCTGTACAAAAGATTGATTTTTGTTATAAAGATTACTGTGACCTCAAACAGGGGATATATAATATAATTCAGCCAAAGTTCAAAATTATGTAAAAAATAAATAAGTATTTAATTTTGTTACTTTTATTTAAAATTTTCCTTATAAGTATAAACATTAAAGTTAAATCCAGTACTCTTACTTTAAGACAGGTAAGGCTGATATGCTGGATGTTTGAGGCCAAGGCTTAAAGATTAAAGTTAAAATAAAGGGGCCTAGAAAACCAATATTTGGCTCTTGCCCTCTGAGTCAGGCTGAACTCAGGTAAAAGGGGGAAAAACTTTGCAAGTCTGGGCCTATAACCTCCCCATCAGGGAGATTAATGAGACCACTGAAGAATGGAAAGTCAGTCAGTGTTCATGCTGCCAAATAGGAGGGTCACTAGAAAGAGGAGACATCCCTGATGCTTCCAAGGGAAGCCACATTTTCAGCCAGAACTCAACCCATCCTAGCACAGGTGGCACTAGAGAAGTTAAAAGGCTGCTCAGTAGTTCCCAAGAGTGTCTTCCAATGGAACTCAGCTGACTGTTAACAATAGAGAGAAACAAGCTCCATTGGACCATCTTGATCTTAAATATCAAGTAAAAACATATAAAACCAAAATGCAGCCATTCCTGGGCATTAAAAAAACAAAAAAAAAACCCAAAAAAAACAATAGTTATTTGTAACACAGGATGTACACTTGGGTTAGTTCACATGGATAAGTAAGTCTAGAGGCCAAAAAAGAGGAATTCTTAGGCAGGTTGCTTGATAACTATCAAGAAAAATGACCAGAGTCAGAAGTTTTTAGTCAGTTTAAGGCCTATAGATCTTCCTAACCTCTTACATAGGTAGGCTTAGTCAATATTTACTAGTATGATTATCTAGCCCTAAGGAAAGTAACAACTGAGTGTTGTGTTTACATTCCTAATAACTCTGACAATATTAAAGATTTACATTCCCAAATAAAGGCCTTATTGGGCTCTTTTAGGCCTTGTTGTGGGGATCACTTCTCAGTTCTTGTACCTGCTGGTAAGAGATTATTGATTTCTATTATCTTCATAATATTCATTGACATGTTCCAGATGCTGCAACATTTAATGTGTATTAATCTCATTTTAGTACCCAGGCCATTTTGTTTCTCTCATAGAAGCACCCACCAGGATTCAGGGGGATTAATTGATTACAGCAATAGCCTTACTCTCTGAACTGACTGCAGTCAGATAAGACTGCTTCCTGTGGTTTTTGGTGTCTGCTTCATCTGTCCCTACAAAAAGAAGAGCCTAAATGTGGTTCAGAGACTTTCCCAGTGTCTCACTAGGCATCAAGGATTTTCCTTATTACCAAAGGACTTTTGGATTTTTCAAGAATTTTAGTGCAACTTAGGACCTGCTCCAGAATCACAAGGTGCCCCAGGCCTTCCCCAGTGCCTTAGTTAATTTGGTGCCATGCACAGGCACTCAGTGAGTCTCATGGTCATGGCCAAGAACTCATAGGATCTCAACATGTTTCTCATTTTCTCAATAAGGCTAATGCTTTTCCAGGGTTTCAGCGAGATTTCTGACCATTCCTCAGGATCATCGTTTGTCTCAGGGTCTTTTCCAGTGTCTCAGTGTTATTCAGAGCCATTTCCAGAATCTCAGTGGTACTCACAAACTTCCCCAAAGATACACTGGGTTCAGGGCCTCCACCATGGTCTCAGTGAATCCCAGGGATTTTCTGTGTTGTCACTGGAGCTCAGCACCATTCCCAGGGAAATAGTGGTGCTTGATCTTTTCCAAATTTCCCAGTGGTTTTTAGTACTAATCTCAGAGTATCGGTGAGGCTCAGAACCTACCAAGGTCATATAGAGTTCAGCAATTTAGCCAGGGTGTCTCTTGTGCTCAAGATTTTCCCCTGAATTTTGTGAGTCATGGAGCTTTAGAGAATCTTAGTGGTTCTCAGATTTTTCCACTATGTTTCTGGAAGTCTAAAGGTTTTCACTACAGAGTCATTGGATTTTGCAGCCTTCACTGTGGTCTAAATGATTTTCAGTATTTTTCCCAGTGCTTCTTTGTTTATAAGGGCTTTCTCAGTTCAACAACGGGGATCATGGTCTTTCACAAAACTTCAGTGGAGCTAAGGGCCTTCCCAAGGTTCTCAGTGGAACTCAGCATCATCCTAACTGAGTCTCATTGAAGCTCAGAGCTTTCCACAGTGTCATGGGGTACACAGGGTCTTCCCAAGAGACTTGGTGGTCTTGTGTAGTTACCAGGCTGTCAGAGATCCTCAGTGCCATTCCCAGAGTCACAGTGTGCTCAGGCCCTTCCCCAGAATCTCACTGGGGCTCAGTGCCTTGCCCAGTGTCTCAGTGGTACTCAGAGCCATCATTAGTGTCATGGTTGTGTTCAGGGCCTTCCCTGATTTCTTACTGAGGCTCATGGTGTCTAGGCATTTCAGATGGCCTCAGTTCTTTCCCTGGGCTGTCATTGGTGGGAAGGTTTTTCCATAGAGTTTTGGTGGGCCTCATGGTATCCCAAATATCTTAGAGGGCCTCATTCTTCCCTCCTTCAGTATTTATTTGATGTTACAGTCCTTCACTAGAGTCTGAGTGGACTTTAGGACCATTGCTGAAATCAAAATTGGATTCAGGTCTTTTCTCAGGTTCTTGTTTGCTTTAGGTCTCTCAAGGTCATCAATGTTGCTCATCTCTAGAATTGCAGTGATATTTGAGGCCATCCATATGATATTTTGTGAGGATCAGATTCTTCTGAACTGTCTCTAACAGGCTACAGGCCTTAACTGGTGGGGTTTATTCCCTTCAGTGTGGTCTTAGTGCAGTTCAGAGCATTTCCCAGTGTCTCATTCTGTCTCCAGTCTCTTGCATGGCATGATGTTGCTGACAGTCTTTCCAAGTTTTTCTGTGGGGCTCAGGTCCTTCCCTTATCATGAGGCTAAGGGTTTCCTCAGGCTCACCATTCTCTGTATGACCTTCCCTACAACCTTAGTGGCCTCATTATCTCCCCCAGAAACATGATCCTTCAGAGGAATTCAATGAAGTTTAGGACATTCCCCACAACATCCCCAGGATCTCAATTGGTCTCAGGGCCTTTCTCAAGTTCTCAGTGGGGCTCAGTGCTATTCTCAATACACAAGTGAGCTCATAAACTTTCCCCAGACTCAGTGATTTCAGATGTTCTTATAATCTCAGTGGAACCCAGGCCTTGATCATGTCCTGGGTCACATCATTGCATCCCCGGGATCACCATGTTCTTCTCCAGAGTTTTATTGAGGCTCAGGCCTTCACTAGTGTTGCAGTGGTGGTCAGTGTCTTCCCAAGAATTTTAGTGAGGCTCAGGGTCTATGATAATTGTTAGAACAAAAAGATTGGGATGAACACAAATTTACAGATTTTTTCAGACTTTATTCAAAAATTGGAATGCATCTATAAAAATGGACTTAATTTTCTGGTGGAAAATTAGCCACCAAACAAAACAAAAAGGACTGAGCTTACATAGGTTATACTTAGAGGAGGTCTGGTGAGCATATCAGTTTTGGGGGGCATGCAGGAATTTGAAGTTTGTTCTATCAATTAGTGAAGGGGTCATTTTTAGTGCACAAAAATTTGAGCTCTTGGGTCAGGGGTCTGTGCTCTGCAGAAGGTCCTCTGCAGTGCCCATCAGAGGCAATCACCTCAGTGTGATGAGACACCTCCTTCCTGCCTGCAATTAGCACCAGAGACATTTGTCTTGAGAGGTGAAAACTGTCAGTGCATGGCTTTTCATTTACTTGCTTTTTCTCAGGCCACATTATTTTGAGGATTTTTCATTTCTCATATTTATTATTCCAGACACTGAAATTAAGAAATGAGTTGGGCAACAAAGTTTCTGGCTGCTTTAAGCTGTGACAGGTAATGTAGAGGAAAGGAATTTTCTTTCAGAGTCCTGGAATTGGACATGGGGGCATGCAGGAGAAGATGTGTGGAGAAGGTCCTGATGTCATCATGAGTGATGTTAACTTTTTTTAGGAGATCAGGTGGTAGATGGTGGTAGAGGGATGCTCTGGGATCTTCCCAGGCAGTTGTGGCTGAGCTGACCACTTTATTAAATATAATAAGACTTAAAAAACAGAGAAGAAAGGCATTATAGTGATATGCAGATATTAATTAGTTTGTTAAAATTAAAGGGATAATTTTAATGTGAAAGACCAATTTGTTAGTGCTAGGAAAATATTTGTTGCATGTAACATACCTAAAGGCTCTGTTATTTTTAATCAAAGCTCAATCAGATTTGGGGTGTTCATCCCATGAGTTCATGGCCTCAGTTCCTTTGGAACATAGCAAGCATGATTAATCTTGGAATCATATTTTACTGGTGGTATACTTGCTTCCATCCTGCTTGATAAATTACACAAAATTAGAACAGGGCTACAATTAACAATATTTGAGTCTAGTAGTCCAGCTATTTGTGTAGAAAACTACTTAAAATCATTAAGGGAGAAGATTCCTTCAGCTAAATTTTCCCAAATTTCTTCATTATCAAATGTAGGTGTTTGGGGATTAACCATGGCCAGGAACTGAGACTAAAATTGTAATACTTCCAAAAAAGCATTATGAAAAAGATCAAGTCCCATTAGATGATTGTGTACAGTCTGCCATTGAATCTCAGTGTCATTGTATAAAATTCTAGTAACACAAAAGTGAGTAATATTATCATGGCACTAGAGTCTCTGAGTCAACCTTAAATCTGGCACTTGTTCTCCTAGTCATATAACAGAGTCTTTTAGTTGTTGATTTGCTTAGAATTTTCTTATCAATATGTACTTAAGTTTGCCAGGTTTCAGTATAAATCTTATGAAATTGATGAGGTAATGTGTTGTTGAAACCTCTTGGTGCAAGGCCATTGCTGCTTTGGAGGCAGAGACAATGAGGCCAGTCAAGCCAACAATACCAGCTATTAACAACCCTATAAACTGCTTATTCTAATGTTTCAAATGTCTTAGCAACTCTTGCATGACTGCTATTGAAGCTGTTTCCTGCCATGCTTCTTTTAATGCAGTACTGCAACATACAGCTTTCACATGTAACATAATATATATTTTGTGAAGCATTATATTTTATTTGAATGGGCCTAGATAATAAAACATAAAGATTTCATACACATGTGACATAGAATTTTTAATGGAGGGAGGAGTTAAGATAGATAACAGTTTTTGACTTCCCATATTGAGGCTCACCATTCTAGACTCAAAAAAGATCCTGACTCGAACTCATTTTTCATATTTTAAGTGATCCTGGAGCTGTTTAACATTGTTTCCCATCATTTATGATTGATTTACATACAAATAGCAATTTTCCCTAGCTGATTTTGCAGGATGACAGATGCCAGGGAGCCTAACTGATTTTATAAAGTCAGTACCCAATCAGTGACCTATTGGATATCTACAATAACCTGTGCTGACTAATTTTGTAGTGAATAGAGCTCCTAATCCCGCTGCTCCTACATTAGTCCTGGTGGATATTTTTAGCCCTATGAGTAAGGGAATAATTTGGGGGGTCTCCTAGTCTAGTGTGTACAGTTAATGGAATGTGTAAGCTTTGGTTGTGGAGACAATGTCAATTTGAGGAGTAAGGAAAATTAAGGTATAGAGGCCAGTTTATAAGCCTCACAAAGAAAAAAATTCAGACATTTGGGGAGATTAGGGCTCTCCACAATTAGGAGATTATGGGACTGACATAAGTGTACACCTTAAGTTCTATTTAGAAGAATTATTGTTTTTCCTCTAAAAGGCCCACACATTGCTGTATTTTGGTTGTAAATGTTTTAGCTATGTGTTCAAGACCAAACTGGTCAAATTGACCTGGTTTTTATCTGCTGTTAAGTGTCATCTGGGGTACCCTAGGTGTTACTCTTGAGGAACTTGAGAGCAGCTTCTTAGCTCTTTTAGTGCCATCTGCTAGGTAGGATGGGTTAGCAATTCCTTGATGAGGTAGCATCAGGAATGTCTCACTTTTTCAATGACCCTCTTCCTTGCAGAAGGTACACTGATCCACTTTCCATTCTCCAGTGGTCTCATTAATCTCCCTGTTCTAGAGGTCATGTGACCAAATGTTGTAAAGCTCCTTAGAGAAAATCTCTCATTCTTTGTTCAGGCTGACTAAGAGGGCAGGAGCCAAACATTGGTTTACTTGTCCCTTTTATTTTAACCTTCATCTTTAAGCCTTGCTGTTAAACATCCAACAGGCCACTCTCACCAGTCTTAAAGTAAGAGTACTCAGCTTTATCTTCAATAATCACAACCTTACAGTTATTTATGCCTTATGTTTAATTGGAGTCTGTATTAGTAGGGGAAATTAGCCTTATATCTTATCTGTCCTGTAGGTGATGGCTTAGTATCTTAAATTAACCCAGGGTGTATGTTCTTGAAGCAGTACCTCTGCAAAATTTAACAGGCAATAGTTATAAAGTTTACAAGGAAGGTACAAAATTAAATTAACAAGAGTAAAAACATGTTTAGTTTGTATAATAACTGTGAACCAAGAAACATAATCTCTATAATAGCACTAATGTATATTTAATAGCTATCTAGCCCTTAAAATGACCCATTAAGTTGTGAACTCACTTATGAAATCCCTCACATTTTATTTTCTTTTTTAAACTTTCTTACAAACTTAAGTACATTGTATAATTTACTAAAATCCTCATGTAATTTTGTATTATGTCCCTTGTTTATTTTGAAGTCATAGTTATCTTGATAACAAAAATTTATCCTTTGAATATAACTTTAAATGAGCTTAAGTCTATCTACTTTGAGATTTTCTTAACATGGACTAATGTAAGAGACAAAATCTTAATTTAGGTGCATTGAGACTCGGCAAATTTTACATAAAGTTTGTAGTTCTGAAGCTGATCTTTGCCTCTTTCTTAAATGTCATTTTACAAAGTTTTCATATATTGTTCACTGAGTCTATAGGAACTTTAGTTATCAAAATATACCATTATACTTAAAACATGAATCAGAGAAAGGCTGAGAGAGATTTTAACTTTTCTTTTGTGTGGATAAGTGCAAAATGTTTTCATGTTTTAAATATTACCTTTAACCTGATCGGGCTCTATTTATTATCATTCAAAAATGCATTTAAATTTTAATTCCAGTGTGAAGAGTAACACTAAATTATGTATATAACTTACTGACAGTGGGCTATTTTATCCAGCTATAAAATATTAAATGACATGCATAAATATCAAACCAATTTGTTATTTCTATACAATTCCAAGACTTTTGATGTAGATAATTTTCATTTGGAGAACACCAACATGGCAAAGTTCTATCCTAACCTTTATATCTAACTTGGTTTAAAATTTAATATACAATTTAGGGTACAGAGTGCAGGGAAACAATATTTACAGGTTTGTATGGGCTAACAAAAATCAAAGGATAGCCTTAAATCTCTTATATATTTAGGAAACAGTGTTAATAATCAGAACATGACTTAGTCAAGGTAAACAGATATAAGACAGATCATTAAATGACAGTGTGGCACTTTTTTTAAAAATTTTTTTTCTAGTTGTAGATGGACACAATGTCTTTATTTTATTGCTTTGTATGTGGTGCTGAGGATCGAACCCAGGGCCTCATGCATGTGAGGCAAGCGCTCTACCGCTGAGCCACAATCCCAGCCCCGACAGTGTGGCACTTTTATGGCCATGTACAAAAGAGAAAATATATTGGTTATCTTGTTAGTAAACTTACATAAGCTTTCATTTTATAAACTTTTACCCAGCAATTAGATAAGTCTTAGACACAATTCTCTGATGCACACCTATACCTAGTCACACATATTTTGGGTGTCAATTATGTTGTTATAACCTAAATAACAGTTGTTTATTTAACCAGTTACAAAGTAATTATTTAAGATCTGAAAACATGTAAAAACACTAATTTCTTTAACATTTAGTTTCCCAAGTAATAAAACTTAACCAATATAAATACAAGAAAAAAATCTTCATACATCTTCTAAACCAATGTTTTAGACTTTGTTTCATATCAGTACACTAAAGTTTAAATAACTGTGCTAATTAAAGTCAATCTAATCACAAACACAATCATATTATTTTTTTTTATATTTACCTTCTGAAAACCTCCATGACTTATTTAAACATTCATAACTTGTTTACATCCTTAGTTTTTTTCTCTCATTTTGGACTTTAGCACAAGAATATTACTTTACCAGACAAAATACGTTCTCATTCAGAAACATTTCTTTAATTTTCCATATCTATAATTTTCTTTTATCTCTTTTAGATTTAGACCCTTTCTTCTGGTGTCCTGCTGTCCTTGAATATCAGAGACCATGACTTTTGGCACCTTCAACTTAGTGCCTGACTGTTCAAATTCCTTATTATATAACTGAATAAATGTCTGTACATACAGAATTTATTTCATATATTTTAGCTCTGACAGATGAACTTGAACTATAAGACTGTATAATTATCCAGAAAACCATTTAAAGACCAGAGAGTTACAGTGAAACATTTCTCTTTTAAACAGGTCCATACCTATAGGTGGGACATTTAGCCAAGATCTCTTTTAAGAGACTACAAGTAAGATTAATGTAATATGGCCCACATCCTGAAGGGCTAGTAACAAATATAAAAAGCTTATTAACAATAAAGTATCACCAAAACCAGCACTGACAGTTGAGAACTTTTAAAACAGTTAAACTTGTACAGACAGGTTTCTTTCTTAGCATAAATAGGGCAGGTGGAGGCATGGGAACCATTGCAGAGGGCTCAGGTGCTTTTTCTTTTTATCCTTGTATGTAGAACTTACATGAAAGTAGAATCTTAACCCTTAATCATCCTCCTTTTAGTGAAGACCAGAAACAAAGCAATCTCATACTTTCCATTGAGCAAGAATTCATGGAAACCACATTTATGACGTTTGTCTCATTTATGTTAAATCTGATTTACTCATAATTTGATAAGGAATTTAAGTTTGAGTCCAGAATAAGAATAGAGGGTTTTAAAATCAGGAAAGAGACAGCCCAAGGGGTGTCTCTGGAAATTGACTGAGTAGTTCCCCTCCTTGGAGAGGCTCCATTGAGAAGGTGATAATGGAGGGCAAGATGTCCCTTGCATTTTTTGGTACTGGAGATTGAACTCAGGGGCTCTTGACCACTGAGCCACATCCCCAGCCTATTTTGTGTTTTATGTAGAGACAGGGTCTCACTGAGTTGTTTAGTGCCTTGTTGTTGCTGAGGCTGGCTTTGAACTCTCTATTCTCCTGTTTCAGCCTCCCTAAGTGCTGGGATTACAGGCTTGTGCCACTGCGCCCAGCTCCCTTGCACTCATTGTCACCGATATACCAATTCCAGACTGGATTCCCCATGATGGGTTGGGGAAACATCTTTTCCTCGATCCCAGTGGTAAGGGACAGGTCCTGGTTAGCCTAAGGGTGGAGTCTCTGTCGAGCAGAGAGGGACAGGGTTTTAGTTAATGAAGGGGTCTTACCTCCCCAAACAGATGAGAGGGCCAGTGGCAGATGCAGAAGCAAACTGACAAGTAGGTCTCTGATTGTGAAGTTTGCTGAGTGAATAAGGGAAGAAAGGATTGGGGATGGCAAGAAGTAGACCTTCATTAATGCCAACAATGGGCTGGGTATAATCCTTTTATTGTCCTTGTGGCATGAAGCCATAAAATTTTAATATGTAGTTGATATTCGGTACCCTGAAGGTTGTCAAAATCATGTTTTATGCTCAAAGTCTTCATCCAACACTAGGGAGTTGCCCCAGCCAGATGCCTTCAGTCAATTTGAGCCTTTTTCCTGCCACATGCACCAAACTTCTTTCACACAATGGTTGACATTTGGTACCCCCAGGGGCTGTCAGGGTCAGATTTTAGACCTAAGATCTTTATACAGCATGAGAGAGTGGCCCTGGCCAGGTGGATTCAATTGTCTTGGGCCTGCTGCCTCTCCGTCACACTGAACTTCTTTCTCATAGACTGGACAGCAAAGGGCATGGGAGGCCTAAATTTAACAGAGTAGGGAAACACAGTAAATTTAGAGATTCAACTGTAGCTCCTATGAGTGGTGGCTGGGGGGTCTCCCAGTTTTCAGAGCCTCAGAGATGCCAGATAATCACAGTCACTCTCGAGGCCTCATCAAATCTTTAACTGCAGAAGAAGAGAAAGGGTTTAGGGTAACAAGGAAGGTTAATTTTACCTTACTCCCAACCCAGTCTGAGAATCAAAGGATTAGAACTAAGAGACTGTGCTAGATGCAAACTTCACAGATCATTTCAGCCTTTATTCAGGAACAGCAGTATATCTACAGGAATGGATCCACTTTCTTGGTGAAAAAGGAGCCACCAAACAAAGAAAGAGACTGGGTTTATATAGGTTATCCTGAGAAGTGGTCTGATGAGCATATCAGTTTTCTTGGGCACCAAGGAATTTGAGGTTTGTTCTATCAATCAGTGCAGGGGTCAGTTTTAGTGTTCAGGAATTTGAGCTCTTGGGTCAGGGATCTGTGCTTTGCAGAAGGTGTCTCTCAGAGGCTATCATTTCAGTGTGATGAGACACCTCCTTCCTGCCTGCAATTAGCACCATGAAAACATTTGTTTTGGGAGGTGAAAGCTGTCAGTGCATGGCTTTTCTTTTTACACCCTTTTTCTCAGGTCACATTATTTTGGCTTTTCATTTCCCATATCTATTGCCACTATTTCTGTAGACCTCAGAGTACTCTACAAAATCTTCATGGGGCTTAGACACCTTCCCAGTGTTTCTGGGGAGCTAACATCTTCACCAATGTCTTAGCAAGGCTCAGGGTCCATGCTACTATATTTGTGGACCTCATAGCACTTTACAGGATCTTGGTGGGGCTCAGAATTTTCCCCAGTGTTTCTTGGGGTCTATCAGCCTTTACTAGTGTCTTAGTGGTTTTCATGGCCTTCTCTAGGGTCTATATGTCTTTCGGGGTTTTTCCCAGTGTCTCAGGTTTCTCAGGATTTTCCACATCATCAATGGGACTCATGCCTCTCCAAGTGTCTCAGTGGGGCTGAGGGCCTTCCTTAGCATATCAGTGGAGCCTCAACTTCTTTAGTGTCACAGTTCTGTTCATATTTTTCCTTAGAATCTTAGTGGTCTCATTGCCTTCCCTAGGTATTCAGTGGGGCTCTTGGAAATTTCTTTTATCTCAGTGTGGTTCAGGATATTCATCAAGTTCTCAAGGGTGAAAAGGCCTGACTGAGAATCTCAGTGGAACTCATAGCCATTACAAGGGTCTCAGTTTTTTTCAGCACCTTTTGCAATGTATTACATTCCATAGAAGGGCATTCCATAGGAGCCTCTTGTGTAATCTTAACTTTTTGTGGAGCATTATTGGATCACAGAACCTTCTGCGAATTTTCAGTGGCATTTGGGGCTTTCCAGAAAATCTTAGTGAGGATGAGATTTTTCACCAGTGCTCTTGTGAGCCTAAAGGCTTTCACTAGATTCACATTGAGGGTTAGGACATCCACTGGACTCTATGTTGGATTGAGAGTCTTTTACAATGTCTCATTGTTTCTCAGGGATTTTTGAGCACATCAGTGGGGCTCATGGCTTTTCCAAAAGCATCACTGGTCTCAGTAACTTCCATTAGGTATTAGTAGGTCTCGGGACATTTTCCAGTATTTCAAATGTTTTCCTAGTGTTTGTGTGATCTAAGGGCTGTCAAAAGTGTTTCAGTGGAATTCAGGCCTTTTCTGGGGTATAAATGTTATTTCAAGGGTTTTACCAGTGTATCATTGTGTTTCAGGGCTTTTTCCAGTCATCAATGTGGCTAATGTCTTTTCTAGGGATTCAGTGGACATCAGGTTTCTACTTGGGGTTATCATAGATTTTGTGGCTTTCACTGTGGAAGCTTAGATCCTGGGAAACAAATTTGGGATTCTGGCAAGTGGAAACAACTACAAGACACAGTTTTTATAGTAACTTTTTAAATCAGATGTAACAGTAGCATCTAGCCAGTCCCTGTCTCTGGCTGCATCCCCCAGCAAGTTTCATTTAGTTCCCTGAGTCTTTTCCATGGGCCTTTTTATATGTTAGCCAACAAAAATATGCACTGCTAACAGGATACATTAGTGGGTGGGTGCATGTTCACAAACAAATGCTGATGATCTGAGTACATACACTGAATCAGAGCATTCATGACCTTGATGACACATGAAAAACCTAGCCCACTGAATCCTCAGCAATGAAGCCTAATTATACGCATTTTGGGCCTACACTACAATACACCCTTTAGAATTCTCTGCCTGTGAATGACTGAGTCTTCTGTAGTGAACCTGTAGTGAGGAGGGGAGAGCTCTGAATTCACAGGTCACAATATCAATATAGGCTGCAACAACATACAATGAAAAAGCCAGCCCCATCATCGTGAACTACTAAAACCATTGCCAGCCTCAATTCATACTGAAATGGAAGCAAAACACCAGGAACATATTCTGGAGTCACCAGAGTAGTCTCACAGCAAAACTCGCAGGCACTTCAGTGCACACTCAGCAGCAGAGGAATGGCTGCTCTGGCATACATGGTGTTGGTGAGGACACACCTATGGAGGAAAGGACAGAGCAGTTACAGGCACTAGCAAAGGAAACTCACACCCACCCAGGAGAATGCAGGCCAGCTCTCAGTCCTAGGATAATACAGTGGCTGCCTGTACCAGATTACCTGGTTGGTGATACCACCTCACACAACCTGGTTCTGGTGTTCAGCCAGCTGTATGTACACCAACACCAGGGAACACATAAAGGCCAAAGGGAAATAATAAATGTTGCCTTTAAAATCTGTGTCCCATCTGAGGGGACTGACCATCTCACATGCACCTTGGATGGGGAGTTCACAAGTTACCCATGGTTTCACAAAGATCACACACCAAACTTTCCTTAATGGGTCTAAAAGGGCTCCCCAAACAATGGGGGGCCTTTGCTGAATAGGGCTATGTGCACTCCACTGTTTTCCCCCTATTAATCCAGTGGGAGAAGGTAAAAGAACTTTCCCTTATTTTCCAAAACCAGGCTCAATACTTCCCCTGCTATCACTAGACCTGTATTGGTGCTGCTGTGCACTGAACAAAGCCCCCACAGGAGCTAGTCTCCCTCACCAAGATGCTCACTCAGAGCTCTCATGTTTCCATAGGCCCTATGCCTATGCCTTCATGGAAGGTGGATTGACTGCCATCTGATTTCCTTCCTTAAGTTGGCCATTATATTACTCTGTCACTCATGCAACCATTGGGTGCCTTGGTCCCCCTCTATTCTGATGGGTGCAACATACAAGGCTGTCAATATAGTCAGGCACAAAACATACCATGCTGATTTATTGACCACAGGACCATGTAAGCAACAAGCAGGTAGCTATGTCCACTGCAAATATGGCCCCATTTGACCTTTGTAAGGGCCAATGTCATCAACATGCCATCTTGTCATGGGACACATCCCCTCATTACCTGGATGACAGTGGCTTCAAGGCATGTGGGTGTGGATACTTCTGAGCACAAACAACACATACCTGGCAGTTCTCCACCAGAGCATCCCAGGGCAAAGGCAGCCCCCACTGCTGATTCCATTCCACATGGTTTTATACCTGCCTGCTGTAGGCAGTGGCGCAGTCAAGCCACAAGATCAATGGAAGGAATGCACTGTAACCATTGCACTATAGTAGAAGCATTGATTTTACCATTCCCTGGGCTTAGCAGGGGCATGGCCAGTAACTTGTATTAGTCATCTCCTTTGCATGGCTCATGGCCCAAATGTCTTGCCAAAAGCTCAACCCCACAAAGGCCAATGCCCTACCTTTAAATTGTCTACTTTCCATGTAGTACTCCATACAGTTGACCTCTTAAACAGAATACAGCTGTCTGTACCAAAAATCAGAGGTCCTGGTTCTATAGTGCCACCATCCCCATGCATATAACTCAGCCCACTGGTTGTTCTGTCCATTTCTACTTTGCACTACAAGGTTTCAGTACATTACAGAGCTGTGTGTCAGTCTAAAAAGATAAAGGCCATCTACTGGATCTTCAGTGTATCAGGCACTGTGAATAAAAGGGCTGCTCCTTCCTTTAGGGTGATGGGTCCTTTGACTCACATTTATCAGCAGTGCCTGGCACTTTCTCAGTTGCACATCGCATGGGTCCACTCATCTCTTAAATCTCATGGGACAAGGGAATATTAGACAATGCATTAACAAATAGCACCCTCCCATTTTGCTAGGGTAGGTTTCTGTGCTACACTATCTTCAGGGTGACTGCCTAATTCCCCATACTTCTTGCCAAAATTATATGGTGTGCACCAAAATTTTAGCAGCTCCTTTGATGGACTCTGAGGCCATCAGGGCTCCATAGCCAGTTGCTAGATGCCTCTCTATCAGAGTGTAGTGAGCCTCTGCACCCCTCCACAACTGTGACCAGAAGCTTATTGGTCTCCACAGCTTCTCAGGTCACTGCAAAAGTCCCCCTTAACCATCTCCTGGGTCACATGAACATCAGCCTATAGGGACAACCTGGATCTGCTCCCTGCGGGGTCTGAGCTAGCAAAATTGTAGTGTGAGAGCCATAGTTCAGCTTTCTCAGTCCAGTCCTACTGAGCTCCTTGCTGGAGTATACAAGAATGACACATTTGGGCCAATTGGGAAATGAAACCCACCAATATCCCAACAAGCCACCTAGGTCTGCAATTGCATAACTGATGTTGGTCACAGATCAGCCTGAATTTTATAAATAACAGATTGGGGCACAATTTTTGTCTGACCCAAACAAAAAATACCCAAAAACTTGACTGACAAGCCAGGTCTCTGCACCTTGGCCATATTACTGCCCAGCCACATGTCTCCAAATAAGCCACCAAAGTTGGGGCTGCAAATTTTAAAACTGCAAGAGTCAACAACACAGAAGTCAACAACACACCACCAATGAAAAGAAAAAAGTACAGTAGGTGCCTGAGGTACTGGGCCAAGTCACTAGCCACTAAATCATGGCATATGGTCAGGCTATGCAAATAACCTTGTGGCAACATTTGTAATATCCACTGCTGGCCTTCCCATGTAAAGGCAAACTGCTCCAGTCTCTCCAGGGCCAAGAAGAAACCATTAGCCAGGTCCAAAATATAAGTATGTGCCCAGTGGCAAAGCAAATTGTTTTATGGGAACATGTACTGAGGGAACTGCTGCATCAGAGAAGGCACCACTGTGCTCAGTTCTCCATAATATATAGTTATTCTCCAGGGCCCTTAGGCTTTTTCACTGGCACAAAAGAAGAGTATAAAAGGCTGTGTGAGGGATGTATTACACCCACTTTTTCCAGTATCTAGACAGCAGCTCCAATTTCTCCATGTCCCCCTATGAGACAGTACTGTTTCACTCTCACTGTCCTCCAGGGATGTGGCAAGACCTGGGCCTGCATATCCTGTCATATCCACTTTCATAGCTCACACACAGAGGTGAAATTCCCCAGCTGTGGTGTGTAGACACATACCTTGGAGAACATAGATGTACTCTGGGATAGGACACACATGTACCATGGATATTATGGAGGCAAATGACCTATCTCTAACAGTTAGGACACTGCCTTTTCCCCATACCATCAACATGGGCATGTGGGCATGGGAACTCATCAGGTTTGCCAAACACTGGAGTGTGCTCAGCCCCAGTGTCCACCAGGACACATACACATGGAACATAACTGAAGAAAAGTGGATTTGACCCCTGGTTCCCATACATTCCTTCAGGGTGGGCATTGGGTAGGTTCCTAGTTGTACTGAAACAAGGTCCCCTCATTCCTCCTAGAAGCAGCCAAATAGTTTTTCAGTGGCACAGGTCAGGCTTCTCAGGATGCTTGTTCACCTCTCCATCTACTCAGACACTGCTGGTCTGGGAATGGCTGCACTTACACCTCAAACACTTTGGGATTGGTGTCTATCTCCTGATGATCTACCCCTGCTGCCAGGAGGGCAGCCCTCATTTGCATGCAAGTCATTCTGCTGGGCCCTTTCTTTCTTCCTTTGTCTCACCTCCAGGCCTCTCACTCTGCACATTCTTTTTGACTGCCATCTGCTCTGGGCTTCTCCCAGGCTAGCCATCATGGGAGTAACCACCTTAATGGGGCACCCAACATTTGGGACAAAATAGCCATGAGAGACCCAAAAGTGGTGGGTGGAGCATTCTGCAGAATCCAGTCTCCCTGGCCACTAGTAAATCTTCTATCATCTGGCCCCATTTATTCAGGTTAACTGTTGCCTAATGCATACAAACCTCCCAAAGGATCTGCTCCAAATCAGCAGAGGATTGCCATTTACCTACAGTTTCTGGCAGCTCATCAGTGTCAGTCCACAGAGTTCATGCCACCACACAAATCATTTTTCTCAGGGAGAGATTACCTTCTCCATTCCTGTGACTCTTCTATAATCATTGTCTCAGGGAGAGTAAAGGACTAAGGAAAATAGGAAAGAGCTTCCCTGACCATGTGCCTGCCATGACCTTCACACACCCTTGATGGACCATCTCAAGAATGCTGCCTTCTCCATGGGTTTGGCTCACTCAGGAGAACTCAGTCATCACTTCAAGATGGTCACTATCTCCCCTCAGGCATCCGACCAATCCTAGGCAGAAGAAGAGTTCTTTGGGGGATGATAGCTAGCTCTTGCCTGTTGTTAGAAGGAAGGATTTCTTTATTCTCTCTTGTATTTAAGAAACTCCACTAGAAATAAGCCTTTGGAGTCTCACCCATAAAAACAACAACAACAAAAAACTCTGCTCAGAACTTCCCAGTCTGGGACCTGAAAAGCTCCCCCAGGATCCCAGCCACATGATTTCAGGTGTTGCTCTTTCCCCTTCCAGTGTTGTATTTTTTTTGCCCTTATCTCTTGCTATCACTTTTGCTTTTGATTCCATAAAATAAATGCTATCTTGTATAATAAGAGGGTCTTTTTTGTCTATTGGATCCAACCTGCCAAAATCAGCAGCTGAACACATACATAATGATTTAAAGTCACAGAGAGGTGGGTGACGATGGATGCAAAGAGTCCATCTCCACTGGAGAACAAAAACTGCTGACAACCCCTAGATCCCACAGTCTTAAAAATCATGATTCCAGAAGCTTGCCAGGTTGCTGGCCAAACTGCTTACAGAAGTACATGAATCCTCTTGCATGCATACGTGGTGTGTAGTGTACTCTGTAACATGCAGTTGACCCATTGCTTCACTTCTAGGGGCCTAGGGCTGCTCATGTTTTACCTTCTGACACACCACAGAGTGGGCTCACAGCAGGCACTTTTCATGTTCCTCTTCAGATTCCACCTCCTTCCCTTTGGAGGCCATAGGGCTGATACTCCTTAGCTTGGAAACGTTAGTTTCCAAAGTGTTAATGCTTTGCTCCAAGGTTTCCTGCATCTCTTTAAGGTCCTAGAGCTAGGTGAAGTTCTACAGAGCCTGGGCTCTGTTTGCTTTCAGAGAAGTAATAAAATCAACCCCACTTGTCCTGTTGTTTCTTAGCAGTTCTATTCTTACAGGTGACCCATCCATGGTATCACAATTCTCCACAGGAGCCAATCTATGAGACTGCAGTGACCAAATATGACATCTGCCAGGGTAGGCACATCTCTCACCAGTGAGAAACCATGCTGACTAAGACAATTTTCAGAGTGGAGGCTCAAACCATGAGAAACAGATTTGGAATGCCAGCAGGTGGAAGAAAATGCAAGGTGATTTTGGGAGAGAAGACTGTATGGAGCATATGCCATAGACATTCCTGGACATGCCAGGACTCACTAAGTTGCTGCCCATAAGAAAGCAACTATAGAAATACTTAGTCTTGACTGCTTGCAATTGCTAAGGACCTATACGGGGCACTAGCCATAGGCATGCTTAGCAATGACTGGTTACAATAGATAGGGAGCAGAGCTCCATGGACATGCACAAATAATATGTCCAATTATAATTACATCATCTCACTGGACATAACCAATGGACATTGACTTTCACTTGGTGTAACCAATCACCAGCTCACACCACAAACTTGGAATTGTATTTAAACTGCTTGTCCTGCCACATTGGGGGCTTTTGCTCTAAGGACTTCAGTGAGACTGGCCACCTTGCTGTCCATTTCTGTATCAACTCTACCATTCCCTGACATCCAGCCATTGGCTGAAGAGAACCACCAAAGACAATGTCTGCTCTTTGGCTAAGAAAAGTCGTGCAGCACTAGAGGTATTTTGGGGCTCATGTTTGCCATAGGATTGTGTGGCTGCTTATATTGTTTAATTAGTGCACATTGAATGCTAGTTGGGGGACTCTAATATTACCTACATTTTCTACATTAATTGTTTATATTTGATGACTGATGTGATTGAATATACAAGACAATCTGCCTCAAAGTAATTATTAATAGCGCTGCTCGCAACACTTGGTGTAGTTGGCAGCATAATCTAATTTTCCAAATTTGTGGGTAATTGACTGAAATAAAAGTTGTGAACTCAGGTAGCTTTCATTAACACTACATGTTGTCTGTTTACCTCCAAAGGACATCTGCTGAGGGCCTCCTCGGGGGATCTTGGTAGTAAGTTCAGCTCCAGTAGGAGATGACAGCCCAGTAGAAGGGAGCTCCTCAGCAAGGGACAAGGTGTCAAGCACAGTGGCAGGTCACATGGTCAACCACCAAAAGACACCTGTTGAAGCCCCCCTTAGGGTCTCATGGTTATAAGATTAGCTCTGGCAGGGGAACAGCAAGCACAAAGCTGGCACAAATATCAAATTGTACCCTTGGGAATGGTTAGTAAAATGGTTACATAGACATGCAGAATTATTATTGGAAAAATCTCTGCCAAGTGTATATACTGATAACACTATGTTGTGGTATTGTAGAAAGTGCACAGTTAAAGTAATATTATATGGCTATCAAGTTACAGAAATGGTTCAGATTAAGGAAGGGATAACTTGACAAGTTAAAATTCTAGTCAAAAGGGACTAATAGGGAATTAAACTTCCCCCAAAATGGAGAGGCATAGAAAGGGCTACACAAGAAAGCTCCCAAAGTTCCAGAAGTGAATGAATATAGAAGTAGTGTTAATAAACCCTAAAGTAGTGCAACCCATAATTGCTCAAGCAGATCCTAAAAAATACCTGCAATATTGTGTAAAACATTTGTAGATATACATGAAGATAGTCAAAAGGGAGAAAAAAGGCTAGCCAAAAGAATTATCAAAAGAAGTAAAAAATAATCCATTTTTACAGGACATGATGAAAGTCTGGGAATGTAACAAATGCCTACTGGTCATCACAAAAAAAAAATGTAATTAGGGAAGGGACCTCTGAAAATCCAGAAAAAAACTATTGAAATTAGAGGCTTAACCAGAATGGTGATATAGGCATATAAAAGTGAGTTTGCACAGAAAGAAACCAGGGATGTTGAATACTTATTAAAACTTTGGAACAAGGAAGCAAAAAGAGTAATAATTTTAGGACAAGAAATATCAACCTTAGTAGGTATCATAGAGAATCCACAAATCCATTATGCACTACTAAAGTTAGTTGAAGATCAATGCCTTGTGTCATACTTCATATTTAGCTGGGTGGCCCAAGCTTGGATTAAGGAATTTCCAATGATGGATCTGTTATTTTTTGATATGCAGTTACACTGGGCCAATATACATCAGTGTGTAAAACTGTCATAAAATTGGGATTGTTATAATAATATACTCTGAGAAGGCTACTACACCATTAGCTGGCTCCTATAAATCATGAGATAAAGAATTTAGTTATTAAGGAAGGACCAGAACTAGCTAACACCACAACCATAAATGGCACAATAGAATACCTAAGACAGGCCAGAAACCTTGAGAAAGACAAAGCCTTTTCATTTATTACTAAGGTAAAAAGTCCTTCCTGACACAATTTCAAAATATAAATATACAAAACAGGCCTAACAGATGTAACAGATGTAGAAATCCCAGGTGTAATAAGTCTAATGGTTAATTCCAGGAAAGAGAACAAATAAGACTGCCCTGTATGAGGGGAAGGACCAGTGCAGGAGGATGTGCTAATAGGGAAGGAAGTAACTCCAAAATGCCAAACAAGTTATTCCTAATAGACCAACATCCAGTTCAAAAAATGGATGGAGGGGACCCCTCCATCCGGACCAGGGTTCCACAAGATCCAAACAATTTTCAACAACAATCCACTTCAGGGAGGATGAGAAATTGGAGGAACCAAACCAGGTATGCATAACTAGCACAGATAATAGACCATATATCTCCTTATATATTTTATACAAAAAATATATAATTTAAATTTTTTTCCTAGGTACAGGTAGCCAAATAACTGTTACATGCGACATCCTTGCTAAAATAAACAGACAGATGGAAGTAGAAGGCATATCCAGAGAAATACTTACAGGTTATATTATAAAGTCTCATATTTTTGTATATAGTCAAGATCCTATTATGGCTGATTTATTAGTTGTACCACAAAGCACACATATTGTCCTAGAAATCAATTATATTTTCACAATATTTGGAAACTTACTGCCTCTAAAAAGACTAAAATCTTCTGTATGTTTGTCCACAGTTAAAATGCAGCCTGTTAAACTTCCTCTGCTACATCTTCTTTCACAAACAATATCTATTAAAGGGAGGTCACCAGGAAACTTGTGACAAAACACAAGAATTATTACAAAATGATATTATTGAAGCAACACTGTCATTTAACTTTAACAGTCTTATATGGTTCATTCTAAAACCCAATGGCTTATATAGATTTACTGTTGATTATTGTAATCTGAACAGAGGAGTCCCCCCACTACCAGGAAATATCCCAGAAGCAGAAGAGATTATGAATACTATTACTCAGAAAAACCCAGGATACTATGCTACTATTAATCTCACAGACATATTTTTTTGTATACCCATAGATGAACAATCCAAGAGCAAACCACATTTTCATGGAATGTCAAAAAATATCAAGAGATGACCTCAGAAACACAAGAACAGTCCTATCATAGCCCATGCTGCTATCTCACAATACCTGGATCCTGTTAAGACAGCACACAAAGGTCAAAATATTAAGTTATATAGATGATATCATAATTTATGGACAATATATACTTGCAGTACAAGAAGCACTTGATACAGTGGTCAAAGAACTTACAAAAAATGGCAGAACCACTAATAAAGATAAAGTACAAGGACTGCAGCTCAAGTAAAATTTGGGGGAGTAATTTGGAACTCCACTGGACAATCAATTTTACCTACCACCATTGATAAATTATGGCTCTACCCGAGCCCCAAAACAAAACACAAGCCCAGGCCTAATTGGCTTATTTGGTTATTTGAGAAAACATATTCCTTATTTACAAGTCATCTTAAAACCTATATATGAGATGACAAGGAAATCAGTAGATTTTCTCTCTGGAGAATCACACTGTTCTGCCTTTAATACACTAAAAGAATACATCAAACAATACCAATACCTACATGTGCCTGGAAAGGGACAATTCACACTAGATATAATACATTTATAAGACTATTGTAAGTGAGGACTTCATACCACCATTAATGGACAGACATTCCCCAAGGCATTCTTTTGCAAGAAATTCCCACAGATATCCTCAAAATATTCCCGTTTTGAGAAAACTATATGGACATTGTATGAGGATTTGCACACTGATTCCACAATTGTCAGAATCAACCCATAAAAATATGATCAACTATAAGTATATTACCATGGATCTTTGCACCTGAAGAAGCACTCATGGGGTACAGACAGAAATTAAGGTGCTAAAATGGAAATGGTACATACAAGAATTTCAAAAGGAATGCCCAACAACAACAGGAAAGATAGTAACCAAATTCACTGAGCACATAGTGGCCCAACCAATTGCACCTGTCCCCAAACACAAGCCTGTTGTATCACTCAACAGACCAATCAGGCAATGGGGACCAGAACAATGGTCAGGAAAGCTACAAAATGCCTGCAACACTGACAGTTTTGCTACGGTAATAAATGGGAAGCCGTGCTGGAAAGCTGCAGCCTCAGATGAAGTAATTCTGACTGATGAAGGGACAGAACGTACATCCCAACATGCAGAACTCCATGCAGTAAAATTGGTTATTGAACATTCTAAATCTGAGGGACTCAAAATTATATATATATATATATTCACAGATTCCTGGTGTGCAGCAAATGGCATTGCCAATTGGTCAGGAAAATGGAAACCTTCTAATTAAACTATTAATTAATGGTAGGCCTATTTGGTCTTCTGATATTTGGGATTATCTTGCATATGTGGCATGATAATATATGTCTCCCATGTAGATGCACACACTAAGCACATAGATAAAACATCAGCACATAACTGAAAGGTAGATAAGCTCTCTAAATAATAAATCAATATATTGTGCTTAAAATTACAGAACAAAAATCAATGGACAGCTACACCAAATTTAAAAATGGTCAAACAACCTGATGGTATTTTAAACCACAAAACACAATCTCATTTAAATGATCTAATGAATGGGCCAAAAACTCACCACATAATCATGCCACCACATTTGATACAGAAATTTTATACATACAAAAATGGCTTGGACATATAGGTACACATGCATTATTTCAGGAAGCTTCCAAAAGAAACCTGCCTCTGTCATGGCAATGCTCTAAATCTGTTGTGCAACATTGCACTGATTGCTCTAATGCTCAATTATAATTTAGACACACATCACCTTCAGATAGATACAAACCTGACATTTTTAGTTTCATGCTTCAAATTGATTTTATAGGATCTTTGCAACTTTTTCAGAACAAATACACATGAACAATTGTAGATGTCTTCTCTGTATTGGGACTAGCAAACCATTGCTCATTAACCAACCAGAAAGCCACCATAACAACTTTATGGCAATGGATTAGTCATTATGGATTACCAAACATCATTGAAAGTGACCAGGAAATGTATTTCACAGGGGCCCAAATTAAAAACTTATCTGACACATTGGTCATACAATGGAAATACCACCTTGCCTATAATCCTGCTGCCAGTGGTTTTATTGAACAATGGAATGGACTACTTAAAATTAAACTTATGGCCTTCACTGATTTGTCTCTAGCTAAGGACATCCCAATTGTGGTCTACAAATTAAATAATAGACCAAATTTAAGCAGAAATTCTCCTTTTCAGACAGCTTTTCCTTATGACCCACCTGTTACACTACCTAATACACAACCTATAAACAATGCTCCAATCTCACCCAGAGCACTCATTAAAAATTCAAAACACAATTCCCTCTCCTTACAGAATATTGTCATAGAATATTGTCATATCTGTAGATGAAAACTGCTTTTAGACAAAGGGTGACAAATGCCACCTCCAGTTGAACAAATGCAGCAACATCTCTTTTTCTCCATGAAGATCACATGTGAACTTCTGCTTTGGCCTTGGACAGCTATTTGCAAATTTATCTACTTGATCAGCTTTCTTCACATTCTACTTTCAGCCCTCCTTTTGACTGGAAGTTTACTCTTTTGGCACCATCACACCTACACAAACTCTATTGAGTACCCCAAGGTCTGGCAACACAAATTCCTAGTAAATTGCACACTGTGCCTCATAGAAACCTTACGGTGAATTTAAATGTCTCTCTCTCAGGCTGCCTTTCATTATTTCTTGACATTGCTCAGAAATGAACTGGACCAATTGCCTTCAATAGACCTTCACCAACTCTCTCCCACCCAGGCACTGGATCTTATTGAGGACCTCTGGCTTCTAGAAACCTTTACTGACCTCACCCCTACCCAAATTTCTTCCTTCTCCTCCAACCTTCTACATCTAATGTTTGGTCCCTCACACACTTATTGTAAAACCTGGCATTGAATGTTTCCCTTTATCTCTGGATGTCTACAACATGGACATTTCCTTGGCCTTGGGTTCCTTACCCAACTCCCTCCCACCCAGTTACCTATGAATATATTGCCTCTTTCACCCCTATTGATTTTTCTCATTTTGATCCTGTTTATTGCTTTTTTCTTCTATATTTATTATCTCATAATGCATTTTAGCCCCTTGATAAAACCTCAAGGTACCACACTGGAGGTTATCATCACAACTAAGTCATATACAGCTGTTGCAATATTGTGAGACCAACACAACAACATTTGTGCATATCACACTTTCCCATTTTTTATTTTACTCCAACCTACAACCTTAGACATACCCCACATAATCTCTGACCTCAGAGCACAACTGCTCCCAAGAGATTCCCTTGACTCAGACACATCCCACATAATCTCTGACTTTCTAGCACAATTGCTCCCAAAAGTCTTCATTGACCAATTGCTATCCACATTTGTCTCAATGGTATCTTTGATGCAAACTCACCTGCCACCTTTGGCTTCTTAACATGTGGTCACTATTCCAATGGATACTGCCCCTGTATTTTCTTTTCCTCTTCCACCATTTGATCTGGTCACACAATGCCAGTTTGACTGATTCTGCTCTTACTAATGAGGAGGACATCTCTTTAGACAAATGTTCCACATACCTGGAACTTCACACGTGTTAGTGCAACACCATGAACATATGTAAATTCATCCAAGGTGCTCCATTTTTGGAAGAACACACACAGTCCTAATATCCAATACAACCATAAATCTATTTTGGAAAGGGACAATTCACACTAGATATAATACATTTATAAGACTATTGTAAGTCTTATAAATGCATTCTGCAGACACATAGATTCAATAGATTGCACTCAATATTATGCCACCAAAAGTATAGCTCATGGCATCAATTCTTAGATAATACACCCAAGCTCACTAATTCGGTTAACCCCAACCCATCTTTGTTCTTCTTTTGAAGCATGGAGACAAATTAGAGCAGCTTAAATATATTACTCATAAATCTTTTGCTCATTATCTTTTTCTTTCTATGATTTAGCTACCTTCAATACACTGGTGAGGCCATACTCAGAAATAATGGACAGCAGTCCATCATTCTATTGTAACCTGGTTGCCAGGGTAAAATTCAATTTTTGATTTTCCCTGCCTTACTTGTGGAAATGACAAGTATGGCTATTATGACCAGAGAGATATACCTGCCTCAAATGACACAACAGGAGGACCCACAAAACCCAGAGAAGAAGAGCATAGCAACCTGAATGCCTCATACTTCCCAGATGTCTCTGACTGGACTGTCACACCTGACTTCCCACAAAGAATCAAACAACTCCCAGAACCCTTTCATTTTGACTGCCTAATGAATTTCTTTAAGGTACACCCTGAATTCAGCAACATAAAAACTTTAGTGTTATGTGTGGTAAACTTTCCAAACCTACCATTTTTCTCTCAATTGAAAATGTACCACCATAATGCCTCTTGGGACCCATGGATTTATAATATTTCCCAACCACCCATGAATGTACAATATCAGTATGTAGCACTTGGTATGCAATATTGATATTTCCCAGTGACACTAATTAAGCCTCACCCAAGGTCCCCTCATGTCTGCCTTTCCCACTTTTGTGTTAACACTCTTCACACCAGATATTTCCAGACATGAGCTTCATCTTAACTATTTTACCACATTTGATGCAACTCCATCTTTTTTGTTTTCTAAACTCCAAAGCTCATGTAAAGTGATTCTCATTACCTCCTGGATTTTTTCTTTTGTAAATACTGCTGTCAATTCCTCTTCTGATGTTTCAAATTTATACCTCACTAGAACTTACCAGGATACCAAAACTAAGGCAAAAAAATCAACATTTGGAACACTAAGGTTAACAATACCATGCTTTATTTTAATGCATACAGGATCTTATATTCTAATGGGACCTCCTACATTCCCTGGCATAACCCAGATTCTATGTCTGTGTATTGGATTCCTAATCCTATTGATAATGCACTTTTCAACATTTCCTACACAATTTTACCTAAACAGTGGATTAATTCTTACCTCCATAACTTACTCTTATTTGACCCTCTGATAAATACATTTAAGTTTCACTGAAGTATGATTACCTCATGTTGCTACCTTACCTTAAATATTTATAAACAGTATAATGACTTTTTTTTTTTTTTTTTTTTTACCAATAACTCTTTTTTGGTACATTCATCCCCTTAGATGTTTCTGAAGAACTATTTATAACCATAAGTCTTCCAGTTATTATTTTGCCCACTATTTCCCCACCCACTATATCCCCTTTTGATTATTTCCATCCTTCAGTCCATTCTTCTTCTATCTTTTTCTCTCATTAAAACATAAGCTCCCTTAATGGCACTGTAGCTACCACATTAGGGAAGCAGACAACTGTACATTAACATTTTGGACCACCCACAGACAAGGTTTCCATAATCTATATACTCATCAACTTTCACTTTTGCCATACACATTCCAGATGCTACTTCCATTCAACAATGAATGGCACATTTTTGATATGGTAGCTCAGAACCCAGTACTAAACGCCACCACAACCATGCATTTAAATATGCTTGAACACAAATCTAATGTTATGTATATTTTCCCCATTTCTTTCTCCAGATGCTATGTGGCCTAAGATTACCCTTGGCCATGCATTCTTTTGCAAGATGGTTATAATTCTGCCCACTGCTCCATAACAACTCATTATAAATTCACCTTTGCTTTTTTCTAGAGGCTTAAACACCCTCCTCTTAATATATCCTGCCCCACATTATGTCCCTGATGTGTGTTCCTTATCTTCATTTTGGTGCTGATCCAACTGCACATATGTAGGCTCAACATACACCTTGACTTTTATGCCCAATGCTTCCCCTCTTTTTTATCACACTGCACACCCAATATGTCTATTTACCTGCCATAACTCCCTTACTTTTCATTCATAGAGCCCAGAAAACTACTTCAAATAGAAAGGATCACTATAGTAGGATTTGCTGCATGTGAATTGATTAATGCCCATGAGATAGAAAAATTAAATATAGCTGTTGATCAAATATCTAACTTAATAAGAGAAACAGGTGGAAAAGATCACTGCCCTATCAAACTCACTCTCTTCCTTATCTTTGTCAATTACTAATATTAATATTCAAACTAAGATCCTTACAGACTGCTACAAGGCAATGTTTGAAGATGATAAGGCCACTAAAAAGGCATTAGAGGCTCTAGCTGAGAAACTCATAAGGTAAATACTTGTGCTACTATGAGACAGTTACTTGTTCAAACCTATACAGACTTACAAGAAATACTTAGAATGTATATTGCTACACATACTGCCACATCCAAATTTTTCTTATATCTGTAAACTCTTCCAGATGAGATCAAGATTTTTGCTTGATAAATCTTTTGCAAATCTCTACACTTAAAAAGGTTAAAAGTTATAAGACACATACATATTCCAGGAAAATTGGTGAACTTACAGTATTGCCAGTGGATGATATTATCTGGATCAGTGGCAAACTGTATAGTATTGATTCTTTGACATAACTGTTCTCATTGCAACATATGGTCTTAAATGACCGACAATGAGAGCTTTATTTTATGCAGGTACAAACTACATTTATTCCAATTGGACTATATTATCTAGGTAATTATCATTTCATTACATGTTCTAATGTGATGGCAAACATCACTGCCTTATTCCACAATGACACTTATGTATATATTTATACACAATGAGTGTGCTATGATTAATCATGCATGGAAGGTCACCATGTCTTTTCAAAAATGTGGCACTCTTCCCAGTATTTCTATCATGCACCTCCATAAAAACACTACTATGGAAATGGGCTCTGTAAATATTCTCAATCACATCTTTCAGTCCTTCATAGACAAACATGATAGACTGAACAAACACATGGATGATAACTTGAGACTGTTATATATTTTACAGACCAAAGCCTTTATGGAACTAAAAGATCTCAAACATAGTACTTCCCATTTTAATGATCTGGTACATATCCTCAACACTGATACTATTGCCTTAAAAAAAATGTTGCTACTTTAAATACTCCATGTTCCCCTTTATGGCTATCCAAAAGTTATTGTGCTTCAATACAGTGTGCTTACATTGACCCTCCACATTAAATTTTGTTAAGTGGATTCTTCACTATATTGTCCCTTTTGCTGTGTGTTATGTTGCAATAAAATTATTGTTGTGCTTTTGTAACCATAAGATTAGAAATGCTACTGTTGTTCATGATAGTGCCAATGTACATTTGTTCTTGTCTATAAATTGTATAAAACCATATTGCTCAAATCCCAGATTTTGATGATTATGTTTATGAAGATATCAATAAACTTGATGTGCTTTGGTGAATTTTGATTTGTTTTGATGTTATTTGACTTTTGAGCTTTAAAGATATTTGTAATGTATCTTATGATTCTTCCATTATTATGGAAGCCCTTTTACCTCTGTATGTTCTTGGGCTTCCAGGGAATGGAATGTAAGGAGCAAATGTCATAGATATGCCTGCACATGCCAGGGCTCACTACATTACTGGACATAAGGAATGGCAGCCATTGACATGTTTAGTCATGTCTACTTCCAATCAAAAAGGAGCTGTATGTGGCACTAGCCATAGGCATGCTTAGTAATGACTCCTTACTATTGATAGGCAGCAAAGCTCCATGGACATGCACAAAGAATATGTCCAATTACAATAACATCATCTCACTGTACATAACCAATGGACATTGACTTTCACTTGGTGTAACCAATCACCAGCTTACACCACCAACTTGGAGTGGTATTTAAACTGCTTATCCTGCCACATTGGACGTTTTTGTTCCAAGGACATTAGTGAGATTAGCCACCTTGCTGTCCATCTCTGCATCAACTCGACCATTTCCTGACATTCAGCCATTGGCTGAAGAAAACCACCAGACAAAGACAATGTCTGCTCTTTGGCTAAGAGAATTTGCATGGCATTGGAGGAATTTTGGGATTCTGTGAATTTAGGTTTCACAGAATTTCTTGATATTAAGATTCTGTGAATTTCTTGTAATGTTTAGTTGTCTTAGGATAGTGTGACTTTATTTTAGTGTTTAATTAGTGTGCTTCAATGCTAGTTGGGATGCTCCAGCACACCCCCAAATTTTTTCATTGTTTACATTTGATGGTTGATGTGATCAAATATATACTTGCATTTAAAGACAATCTGCCCCAGAGTAATTATTAATAGTGCCACTCAGGACAAAGATTTTTTTACTCAAAGGCAGAAATAGCTCTTAGCCAGCCCCCAGGTCCAGCTTCTATCCACAGCCTGTTTCATTTAGCTCCCTGAGTTTATTCCATCCCATAAAACTTTTCTATGCAGTCCTAAGAAGGCCTACTGCTAAGAGGTTACATCAGAGGATGCATACTCACCAGCAGATGTTCATGACCTTAAATACATATGCTGAATCACACACTATATGACCTGAACAGCACAAGAAAAATATTCAGTAGCCCTTGCATCTACCAGAAGCTTCAATCAAGGGCTCTTGATCAATGCTAGGGTCTCACTGTGGTTCAGGATGTTTCCCAGATTGTCAATAGGCCATGGCCTTGATCAGGGTTTCATTTCCAGGTTTTCTCAGGGCCTTTCTCAGTGTCTCAGTAATTTTCAGTGCAGAACTCAGTGACAATTGGGTTAAGATGCTTCCCTGAGGACACATTGGGTTCAGGACATTTGTCAATGTCTCAGTGAATTCAAGCCTTTCTTGGGATCTCAGTGGAAGTCAGCATCACTCCCAGGGTGACAATGGTACTCAGGGCCTTTTCCAGAGACTTAGTGGTTGCATTGCCTCATCAGGATCTCAGTGAGGCATTAGCACTTGCCAGATCACAGTGATGTTCAAGGCCTGTTCCAGAGACTTACACTCAAAACCCTCTAAATCATGTCAGAGAAGCTCATGAATGACCCTAAAGTCTCACTAGTGCTCCAACCTCTCCAGGGCATTAGAGATTTTTAGCACCTTTCTTAAAATACAAAAACACTTCAGGAACATCCACATAAACTTTGTGGGGCTCAGATTTGCCCCTAGTGTTTACAAGAGACTAAAGGTCTTAACAAGAATCTTAGAGGGCTCAGTGCCTTCACTGTTGTCTTGATTGGGTTGATGGCCTTCTTCAGAATCTTAGTGAGGTTCAGGGCCTGCACCATGGTCACAATTGTGTACACAGTATTTTCAAGAGTCTTAGTGGTCTCACTAAATTCCCAGGCACTTGGCAGAGCTCATTTCCATTTCCAAGGCCACAGTGTACTGAGGACTTTCCACAGAGCCTCAATGTGGCTCAATGTCTCAGCCAGGACCTCAGTGGAACTCAGGGCCACCCTCAGCATCATATTTTCTCTCAGTATTTTTCAGTGTCTTGGTGGGACTCTGTATTAGGCATCTTTTTTTCCTGATGTGATTATAAGGCCTAACATGAATGATTTTAGAAGAGAAAAATTTATTGGTGGCTCATGGTATCAGAGGTCTCAGTCCATATACAGCCTGTTTGTGGCTCAAGGTGAGACAGAACATCATGTCAGAAGACTGTGGTGAAGGGAAAACACTCGAATGGTGATTAGTAAGCAGAGAGAAAATCTACTCACCAGATATAAAATATATACACAAAGGTATGCCCATAATGCCCATCTCCTCCAACCACAACCTTAGAATACTACTCAGTTAGTCCTTATAAGGAGATTAATTTACTGATTGGTTTAAGACTCTTATAATCTAGTCATTTATCTTCTAAGTGATCTTGCATTATCTTACTCATGAGCTTTTGGGGGATACCTAATATTTGCACCATAACAGGCTTAGTACTATCCCTAGAGTCTCAGAGAGGTTCAATGGTGTTACCAGAACCTAAGAGAAGCTCAAAATCTTCCCCCAGAACTCACTGAATTCAGGGCCTTCAAGAGGTTTGCAATGAATTTCTGGACCTTGTCCAAGTCTACAATAAGCCTCTGTGCCTTTACCAGGGTCATAGTGGTGCTCATGGATTTGTCCAGTGTCTTACTGAGGTTCAGAGACTTTTCCATGATCTCAATGATATCCAGTCTCTTACCTGAGATCTCAGTGGAACTCATGGCCTTTATTCAGTGTCTCAATGGGTCCCAGGACTTTTATAGAACATCAGTGGTACTCAGGAAGTTCCCAGAGCCTTAGTGAGTTTCAAGGCCTTCCACAGAGTCTCAAAGGGAATTAATAGCATAAAAGGATCTTAAAGAAAATTATGATCTTCTCCAAAATTTCACTGATATTTGGGGATGCCTGCATAAACTTAGTGGGGCTAAAATTATTCCCCAGTTTTTAAGAAGATAAAGGCCTTCACTAGAATCTCAGTGGGGTTCAACACTTTCACTGTTGTCTAAATGGGATTCAGAATCTTTCCTTGTGTCTCATTGGCTCTCAAGGCTTTTGTAGGTCATCAGTGTTGCTCATGGATTCTTCAAGTTTTTCAGTGGCACTCAGGAATTCCTGGGTCACAGTCCTGCACAAGTATCACGGGGCTCAGGGTTTCCCCAAATCACAGTCCTGTGCAGGGCCTTTCTCTGTGTTTCAGTGGTTTCATTCCTTCCCCTGGCTTTCAGTGGAGCTCATGGTCTTTCCCGGTGTCTCTGCATGGTTCAGAATATTCTCCAGTTTCACAAAGGGCCTCAGGCCCCTATTCAGTGTTTTAGTTATTCTCAGGCATTCCTCAAGTTCTCAGCAAGGCTCAGTGCTATATCCAGAGCCTCAGTAAGGATAAGAAAATTTCCTAATTACCCATTGATTTCAGGGCTTTCAATTGGGCCTCAGTGAATTCCAGCTACAAAATAGCTTCTCACTGGATCTCAGTGCAATTTCTGGGTGTTCATAACCATCCCAAGTATCTCTGTGGAATTCAGTGCTATTTTCATAGTCTCATTGTGGCTCAGAAAGTTTATGAATGACACAATAGATTGAACACCTTCCCCAGGGTTTCAGTGAATCCCAGGATCCTGACCATGTTCTCAATAGAGGTAAACACATTTCCTGGAACATGATGGTACTCAAGGTCTTTCTCAGTGTTAAACCCAGTGACTTTCCCATGTCACAGTGTTGCTCAGGGCCTTGCATCGATTCCATTTTCTCTCATTGCCTTCTCAGAAACTGAGTGACATTTAGAACACTTCTCAGGGTCACAGTAATGATAAGGTCATCCTGAAACACTTAGTGATACTCAGGGTTCCCTATACAGCTTCAATGGGGTTCAGTGCCATGCCTAGGGTGTCAGTGGGACTCACTACTTCCATTGTCACAGTGATGTTCAAGGTCTTCTCTACAGTGTCACTGGAACTCATAATTATCCCAAGTTTCTTAGTGTAGCTCAGGGCTTTCTCTAGGGTCTTAGTCTGACTCAGCACTTTGTTCAATGGTATATCAGGACTCAGGGCATTGCCTAGGTGTCCTTACAGATTCTGACTTTCTCCCGAGTATTATTGGGTCTCAGATCCTTCCTCAGAATTTTAGTAAAGCTTGGATCTGTACACAGAATTATACTGGGGCTCAAATTTTCCCTAAGTATTTCTGGGATGAGAAAGGTATTCTCTAGTGTCTCAGTGGATTTTAGGTTCTTCAATGAAGTATAAATATGGTTTAGGGACTTTTTCAGTGTCTCACTGGGTGTCAAAAATTTTGCTTATTATCAGTGGTGCTCCTGGCTTTTCAAGAACTTTAGTGGGGCTTAGGACTTGCTCCAGAATCACAATGGTGCTCCAGGCCTTCTTCAGTGACTTAATTGATTTGGTGCCTTATTTAGGCACTCAGTGTAGATCGTGTTTATGGCCAGGTCCTCAGTGGAGTCAAAATGTTTCTTATTTTATCAATAAGGCCAATGTTTTCCCCAGGTCTCAGTGGAATTCTCACCATTCCTAAGGATCACTGTTTGTCTCAGGGCATTTCCCAGTGTCTCAGTGTTATTTATAGCTATTTCCAGAGTCTTAGTGAGACTCACAAACTTTCCCAAGGATACACTGAGTTTAGGGCCTTCACTATTGTCTCAGTGAATCTCAGGTCATTTCCATGTTCTCACTGGAGCTCAGCACCATTCCTGTGGTCACAGTGGTGCTGGGTCCTTTACAAATTTCCCAGTGGTGTTTAGTAATAATCCCAGAGTATCAGTGAGGCTCAGAATTCTACCAAGGTCATACAGAGTTCAGTGAGTTGGCCAGGATGTCTCTTGTGCTCAAGGTTTTCCCCAGAATTTTAATGAGTCATTGGGCACTTTAGAGAATCCTAGTGGTTCAAAGATTCTTTCCCCATGTTTCTGGGAGTCTAAAAGCCTTTATTACAATGTCAGTGGGTTTCACAGCCTTCACTGTGGTTTAAGTGTTTTTTAGTATTTTTCCCATTGTCACTTCATCAGGGTTTTCCTAGCTCACCAATGGGAATCATGGCCTTTTACAGGACTTTAGTGGAGATAAGAGAGCTTCCCCAGGTTCTCAGTGAAGCTCGGCACCATTCTAATTGAGTCTTATAGAGGCTCAGAGCCTTCCACAGTATGGTAGGCATACACAGGTTCTTCTGAGAATCTTGGTGGTCTTATGTTCTTCCCAGGCTCTCAGAGATCCTGAGTGTCATTTTCAGAGGCATGGTATAGTCAGGCCATGCTCTACAGTCTCACTGAAGCTCAGTGTTTGTCCAGTATCTCAGTGGTACTCAGGGCCATCATCAGTGTCATTGTTGTGTTCAGGGCTTTCCTCAATTTCTGATTCAGGCTCATGGTGTTCCCAAGCATTTTAGATGGCCTCAGACTTTTTTCCCCAGAATGCTTTGGTGAGAAAGTTTTTCCAGAGTTTCAGTGGGCCTCATGGCTGTCCCCAATATTTTAGAGGGCCCTATGTTTCCTTCCCCTAATACTTCTTTGATACTACAGTCCTACACTAGAGTCTGACTGGGCTTGATGACCATTGCTGAAATAAAAATAAAGTTTGAGGCCTTTCTCAGTTTTTTGTTTTGCTTTAGGTCTTTTAAAATTATCAATGTTGCTCATCTCCAGAATTGCAGTGATATTTGGGACAGTCTACATGACTTTCATGGGGATCAGATCCTTCTGAACTTTCTCTGACAGGCTACAGGACTTAACTAGTGGGATTCAGCCCCTTCAATGTGGTCTTAGTGAGGTTCAGAGCATTTTCCACTCTCTCATAAGGTCTCCAGTTTCTTGCAAGGCATAGTGCTGCTGGCATCCTTTCCAACTTGTTTCTGTGGAGCTCAGGTCCTTCCTCAGGTTATCATGGGGCTAAGGGTTTCCTCCAGCTCACAGATCTGTGTAAGGCCTTCCCTACAATCTCAGTGGCCTCATTATCTACTGCAGAAACATGATCCTTCCAAGGGATTCAGTGGGATTAAAGACATTCTCTGAAGTGGTCTCAGGACCTTCCTCAATTTTTCAGTGGGGCTCAGTGCTATTCCAAATACCTAAATGAGTTCAGAAACTTCCCAAAGACCCACCAATTTTAGACTTTGTTATGATCTCAGGGGATTCCAGACCATGCTCAGGTCCTGGGTCAAGTCATTGCATTCCAAGGATTACCATGGTCTTCTCCAGAGTCTTATTGAAGATCAAGTTTTCACCAGTATTTTAGTGGTGATCAGTATCTTCCCAAGAGTCTTATTGAGACTCAGGGTCTATGCTAGTTGTTAGAACAAAGAGATCAAGCTGGAAACAAACTTTACAGATTATTTCAGCCTTTCCATTCAGAAATGGAACTGTACTTATGGGAATAGACCCACTTCCTTGGTGGAAAATGAGCCACTGATCAAAGAAAGAGATAGGGCTTACATAAGGTTATACTGAGAGTTGGTCTAATGAGCATATTAGTTTTCATGGACACCTTGGAATTGGGTTTGTTCTATAAATCAGTGAAGGGGTCAGTTTTAGTGCTCAGGAATTTGAGCTCTTGGGTCAGGTTTCTGTGCTCTGCAGGAGGTCTGTGCCCCTCAGAGGCTATCCCCTCAGTGTGATGAGACTCCTCCTTCCTTCCTGAAATTAGCATGAGAAAAACATTTGCCTTGGGAGGTGAAAGCTGTCAGTGCATGGCTTTACTATTTTACTCCCTTTTTCTCAGGCCATGTTATTTTGATGACTTTTCATTTCCCATATCTATTATTCCAGATATTGGAGGCATGCTGAAGAGGATGTGTGGGGGAAGTCCTGATGTCATCATGAGAAATGATAACTCTTTTCAGGAGATCAAGCCCTGGGATGTGGGAGAAGGAATGTTCTGGGATCTTCCAGACAGTTGCAGCTGGGCTGACCACTTTATTAAAAGACTATAAGATTAAAAAATAAAGAGAAGAAAAGCATTATACCAATATGCAAAGATTAATTAATTTTTAAATGTTAAGGGGATACTTTTAACGTGAAAGACTAATCTGTTAGAGCTAGGAAAATAATTTTGGCATGTAAAATAACTAAAAGCTCTGTTATTTTTAATCAAGGCCCATCATATTTGGGATGTTCATCACATGAGTTCATGGCCTCAGTTCCTTTGGAGCCTAGCAGGCATGATTAATCTTGAAATATTTTCCTAGTGGTATACTTGCTTCCACCTTGCTTGACAAATTACACAAAATAAGAATAGGGCTATAATTAACAATATAGTTTAGGCTAGTAGTCTAGCTATATGTGTAGAAACTACTTAAAATAGTTAAGGGAGGAGATTCCTTCAGCTAAACTGCCTGAAAATTTCTCATTATTAAAAGTAAGTGTTTGTGGATTAACTATGGCCAGGATGTGAGGCTGTAATTGTAATACTTCCAAAGAAGCATCATGAAAAAGATCAAGTCCAATTAGATGATGGCATACACTTTGCCATTGAAACTCAGGATCATTGTATGGAATTCTAGTAACACAAAAGTGAGTAATATTATCATGGCACTAGAGTCTCTGAGTCCACGTTAAACTTGGCACCTGTTCTCCTAGCCATATAACAGTCTTTTAGTTGCTGGACTTTGCTTAGAATTTTCTGATCAATATGTACTTGAGTTTGCCAGGTTTCAGTATAATTCTTATGAAATAGTTGAAGTAATTTATTGTTTGAACCTCTTGGTGCAAGGCCATTGCTGCTGTGGAGGCAGAGATATTGAGGCCAGCCAAGCCACCAATACCAGCCATTAACAACCCTATAAACCACTTAGTCTAATGTTTCAAATGTCTTAGCAACTCTTGTGTGACTTCTATTGAAGATGTTTCCTGCCATGCTTCTTTTAATGCAGTGCTGCAACATACAGCTTTCACATGTAACATAATATATATTTTGTGAAGCATTATATTATATTTGCATGGGCCTAGATAATAAAACATAGAGATTTAATACACATGTCATGTGGTTGAATTTGTAATAAGGGGAGCAGTTAAGATAGATAACAGTTTTTGATTTCCCATATTGAGGCTCACCATTCCAGATTCAAAAAGGCTCTTGGGTCAAATCTATTTTTTATATTTTAAGTGATCCTGGAGCTGTTAAACCTTGTCTATTATCATTTCTGATTAGTTTATATAAAAATAACATTTTTCCCTGACTGGTTTTGCAGTATGACAGATGCCAGGGATTCTAATTGATTTTAAAAAGTCAGTACTCAATAAGTGACATGTTGTTATCTACAATAACCTCTGCTGACAATTTTTGTAGTGAATAGAGGTTCCTAATCCTCCTGATCCTGTATTAATTCTGCTGGATGTTTTTAGTTTGATGAGTAAGGGAATAATTTGGGGGCTCTTCTAGTCTAGTGTGTACAGTTATTGAATGGGTAGGCTTTGTTTATGAGGTTAAATGTCAGTTTGAGGAGTAAGAAAAATTAAGGTATAGAGGCCAGTTTATGAGCCTCACAAAGAAAAAAACTCATAAATTTGGGGGCATCAGGGCTCTGGGACTGACATAAGTGTACACCTTAAGCTCTATTTAGAAATTTTATTTTTTTTCCTCTAAAATGACCAAGTATGGCTGTATTTTAGTTGTGTTTTTGCTAGGTGTTCAAGACCAAGCTGGTCAAATTGACCTGGTTTTTATCTGCTGCTAAGAGTTAGCTGGGTTACCATAGGTGTTACTCTTGGGGAATTTGAGATCAGCTTGTTAGCTCTTTTAGTGCCATCTGCTATGTAGGATGGGTTAGATTCTCCTTGATCAGGTAGCTTCCCTTGGAATCATCAGGGGTATCTCCCTTCTTTAATAATCCTCTTCCTTGCAGCAGGTGCACTGATTGGCTTTCTATTCTCCAGTAGTCTCATTAATCTCCCTGATGGAGGGATCATGTGGCCCAGAGTTGTAAAGCTCCTTAGAGAAGTTATCTCATTCTTTGTGTTCAGGCTGACTCAGAGGGAATGAAGCAAATATTCATTTTCTTGGCTCTTTTATTTTAACCTTAATATTTAAGCCTTGGTGTTAAACATCCAACAGGCCATTCTAATGATTCTTAAAGTAAGAGTACTAGGCTATAACTTTAATGTTCACAACCTTATAGTTATTTATCCCTTATGTTTAATCGAGGCCTGTATTAGTGCTAGAAGTTAGCCTTATATCCTATCTATCCTGTAGGCAATGGCTTATTATCTTAAATTAACATAGGCTGTTTTTTCTTAAAGCAATAACTCTGCAAAATTTAACAGGCAATAGTTATAAAATTTACAAAGAAAATGTAAAATAAAACTAACAAGAGTAAAAACATGTTTAGTTTTTATAACTTTGAACCAAGACACATAATCTCTATAATAGCACTAATGTATATTTGATATCTATTTAGCTCCTAAAAGGATCCATTAAGTTGTGGACACAATTAGTTATGAAATCCCTCACAAGTTTTATTTTCTCTTTTTAAAACTATCTTACAACCTTAAATACTTTTTATAATTTACTAAAATCTTCATGTAATTTAGTATTATGTCTCTTGTTTATTTTGAAATCACAATTATTTTGATAACAAAAATTTATCCTTTGAATATAACTTTAAATGAGTTTAAGTCTATCTACTTTGAGATTATCTTAACATAATCTAATGTGAGAGTCTTAATTTAGGTGCATTGGGGCTTTTGGCAAATTTTAGGTTAAGTGTTGTAGTTCTGAAAATGATTTTGCCTCTTTCTTAAATGTCATTTTACAAAGATTGCATATATTGTTTTCTGAGTCTATATGAACATTTGTTAACACATTATAGCATTACATTTAAAACATGAATTAGAGAAAGGCTAAAAGAGTTTATAACTTTCATTTCATGTGGCTAATTGGCTAAATATTTTCATTGTTTACAATATTATCTTTAAACTATCAGGTTCTCCTTATTATCTTTCAAAAAATACATTTAAATATTAATTCCAGTGTGAAGAGTAACACTAAATTATGTATATAACTTATTGAAGAGGGGTTATTTTATCCAACTATATAAAATAAAATGATATAAATAAGTACCAACCCCATTTGTTATTTCTATACAAATATGAGACTTTTGATGCAGATAATTTTTATTTGGAGAACACCAACATGGCAAAGTGCCCTCCTAAGATTTCTATTTATCTAAGTTTAAATTTTAAGGTAGAATTTAGAATCCAGAATGTAGGGTAACAATAGTCTTCATACATAAGAAGCACACCAATGTTTTAGACTTTGTTTCATATCAGAACATTAAAGTTTAAGTAACTGTGCTAATTGAAGTCAATTTAACCACAAACACAATCATATTTTTTTATATTTACCTTCTGAAAACCTCTGTGATGTATTTAGACATTCAAAACTTGTTTACATCCTTAGTTTTTTCTCTCATTTTGGACTTGAACACAAGAATATTACTTTACCAGACAAAATACTTTCTCATTCAGAAACATTTTACCTTTTAATTTTCCATACTTATAATTTTCTTATATCTCTTTTTGCTTTAGACATATTTTTCTGGTGTCCTGCTATCCTTGAACACCAGAGGCAGTGCCTTTTGGCACCTTCTACTTAGTGCCTCACTGTTCAAACTCCTTATCATATAACTCAATAAATATCTGTACATACAGAATTTATTTCATATATTTTAGCCCTGACAGATGAAATTGAATTGTAAAATGGTATAATTATCCAGAAAACCATTTAAAGACCAGAGAGTAACAGTGAAACATTTTTCTTTTAAACAGGCCCATACCTATAGGTGGCCCATTAAGCCAAGTTCTCTTTTAAGAGACTACCAGTAAGATCAATGTAATATGCATCGCATCTTAAAGGGCTACCAACAGACATGAAAAACAAATAAACAAGAAAAGATCACCAAAACCAGGGCTGACAGTTGAGAATGATATTTTTTTTAATTCATGTTTCTACTTTATTATAATCAGTTGTAAAAAGAACAAACTTATAACTGAGAGGGACGTCCAGAATCTAGGTAGTTTACTCCCCATTTTAGCACAACCCATGTATAATTTTGAATCCTGAGATCCCTTGCAAGGTGATTCTACAACTATCCTTAACAACATTTTTAAAAAATTTTATTATTATTATTATTATTATTATCATTTTTAGAGGATAACATTTCATTTCTCTGGTTGTAAGTGATATAGAATAACAACATACATGCAGTCATACATAAAGTTAGGGCTATGATGACCATCATATTCCACCACCTTTACTGTTCCCATCCCCCTCCCCCCTTACAGCCTTGTGCACAGAGCTCCTCCATTGTTCCCATGTCCTTCTCCACATTATGGATCAGCATCCACTTATCAATGAGTACATTCAACATTTGGTTTTCTGAGATTGGCTTACTTCACTTAGCATGATATTCTCCAACTCCATCCACTTACCTGCAAATGCCATAATTTTATTCTCTTTTATTGCTGCATAATATTCCATTGTGTATATATACCACTGCTTCTTTATCTATTCATCTATCCAAGGGCATCTAGGTTGGTTCCACAGTTTAGCTATTGTGAATTGAGCTGCTATAAACATTGAAGTGGCTGCGTCACTGTAGTATGCTGTTTTTAAATCTTCTGCGTATAGACCGAGGAGAGGGATAGCAAGCTCAATTGGTGGTTCCATTCCAAGTTTTCTAAGGAATCTCCATACTACTTTCCAGATTGGTTGCACCAATTTGCAGTTCCACCAGCAATGTATGAGCGTGCCTTTTTCTCCACAACCTCACCAACACTTATTGTTGTCTGTATTCTTGATAATTGCCATTCTAACTGGCATGAGATGAAATCTTAGGGTAGTTTTGATTTGCATTTCTCTGATTGCTGGAGATGTTGAATATTTTTTCATATGTCTGTTGATTAATTGTATATCTTCATCTGTGAAGTTTGTGTTCAGCTCTTTGGCCCATTTATTGATTGGGTTGTTAGTTTTTTTGGTGATAAGTTTTTTGAGTTCTTTATATATCCTGGAGATTAGTGCTTTATCGGATGTGTGTGTGGCAAAGATTTTTTCCCAGAATGTCAGCTCTCTGTTCATTTCATTGATTATTTCTTTTGCTGAGAAGAAGCTTTTTAGTTTGAATCCATCCCATTTGTTGATTCTTGATTTTACTTCTTGTGCTATAGGAGACTTGTTAAGGAAGTAAGGTCCTAACCCGACCTGATGAAGATTTTCTCTTCTATTAGGTGTTGGGTCTCTGGTCTGATTCCCAGGTCCTTGATCCACTTTGAGTTGAATTTTGTGCATGGTGAGAGATAGGGGTTTAGTTTCATTTTGCTGTATATGGATTTCCAGTTTTCCCAGCACTATTTGTTGAAGATGCTATCTTTTCTCCAGTGTACGTGTTTGGCTCCTTTATCTAGTACAAGGTAACTGTATGAAAGTGGGTTCATCTCTGTGTCTTCTATTATTATTATTATTTTTTTTTTTTTGGTGCTGGAGATTGAACTCAGGGGCATTCAACCACTGAGCCACATCCCCAGCCCTATTTTGTGTTTTATGTAGAGACAGGGTCCAACTGAGTTGCATAGCACCTCGCCATTGCTGAGGCTGGCTTTGAACTCGCGATTCTCCTGTCTCAGCCTCCCTAAGTGCTGGGATTACAGGCTTGCGCCACCATGCCCGGTTTGTGTCTTCTATTCTATACCATTGGTCTACATGTCTATTTTGGTGCCAGTACCATGCCATTTTAGTTACTATAGCATTGTAGTATAATTTAAGGTCTGGTATTGTGATCCTCCTGCTTCACTCTTCTTGCTAAGGATTGCTTTGGCTATTCTGGGTCTCTTATTCTTCCAAATGAACTTCATGATTGCCTTTTTTATTTCTATAAGGAATGACGTTGGGATTTTAATTGGGATTGCGTTGAATCTATATAGCGCTTTGGGTAGTATGGCCATTTTAACAATATTGATTCTGCCTATCCAGGAACATGGGAGATTTTCCCATCTTCTAAGGTCTTCTTCAATTTCTTTCTTCAGTGTCATAGTTTGCATTGTAGAGGTCTTTCACCTCTTTTGTTAAATTGATTCCCAAGTTTTTTTTTTTTTGAGGCTATTGTGAATGGGATAGTTTTCCTAATTTCTCTTTCAGAGGGTTTATCACTGATGTATAGAAATGCAATTGATTTGTGGGTGTTGATTTTTTATTCTGCTACTTTGCTGAAATAATTTATTAATTCTAAAAGTTTTCTGGTAGAATTTTTTGGATCCTCTAAGTATAGAATCATGTCATCTGCAAATAATGATAGTTTGAGTTCTTATTTTCTGATTATACCTTTAATTTCTTTCATCTGTCTAATTGCTCTGGCTAGTGTTTCAAGGACTATGTTAAATAGCAGTGGTGAGAGAGGGCATTCCTGTCTAGTTCTTGTTTTCAGAGCGAATTATTCCAATTTTTCTCCATTTAGGATGATGTTGGCCTTCGGTTTAGCATAGATAGCTTTTACAGAGTTGAGGTATGTTCCTACTATCCTAAGTTTTTCTAGTGTTTTGAGCATAAAAGGGTGTTGTATTTTATCAAATGACTTCTCTGCGTCAATTGATAAAATCATATGATTCTTATCTTTAAGTCTATTGATGTGCTGTATTACGTTAATTGATTTCTATATGTTGAACCAACCTTGCATCCCTGGGATGAACCCCACTTGATCATGGTGCACTATTTTTTTGATGTTTTTGCATGTGATTTGCCAGAATTTTATTGAGAATTTTTGCATCTATGTTCATCAGGGATATTGATCTGAAGTTTTCTTTCTTTTATGTGTCTCTGTCTGGTTTTGGAATCAGGGTGATACTTGCCTCATAGAATGAGTTTGGAAGGGTTCCCTCCTTTTCTATTTCATGAAATAGTTTGAGGAGTATTGGTATTAATTCTTCTTTAAAGGTCTTGTAGAACTCAGCTGAGTGTCCATCTGGACCTGGGTTTTTCTTAGTTGGAAGGCTCTTGATGGCATCTTCTATTTCCTTGCTTGAAATTGTTCTGTTTAAGTTGTGTATTTCCTCCAGGTTCAATTTGGGTAGGTCATATGCCTCTAAAAATTTGTCGGTGTCTTCAGGGTTTTCTATTTTACTAGAGTATAAATTTTCAAAGTAGTTTCTAATTAACCTCTCTTTTTCAGTAATATCTGTCATGATATTTCCTTTTGCATCATGAATTTTAGTAATTTGGGTTTTCTCCCTCCTCCTTTTCATTAGGGTGGCTAAGGGTTTGTCAATTTTGTTT